>JAUJPO010076895.1:8361-25268 GCA_032270745.1 Tiaropsis multicirrata
TCAACAACAGCTCAGCTGATAGCCTACAACGCCCTTACATTCATATCATCAACAACAGCTCAGCTGATAGCCTACAATGCCCTTACATTCATATCATCAACAACAGCTCAGCTGATAGCCTACAACGCCCTTAGATTCATATCATTAACAACAGCTCAGCTAATAGACTACAACGCCTTTAGATTCATATCATTAACAACAGCTCAGCTAATAGACTACAACGCCTTTAGATTCATATCATCAACAACAGACTAGTCGAAACACGGTCTATGGCTTCACTCTTTCTCACATCTGTGTTTGGTAAGTTGCAGCAAGAAAGCATAATGTCCACCCATCTACGCCTTTTTCCACTCCACCCATGCTCGCCTATTTCCCCCCATGATTGCCCATTTCCACCCATATTCGTTCATGTTTACCCATATTTGCCCATGCTTTGGGTATATCTTAATCCTTGCGAAAATTTATCTTCTTAAGGGGTATATTGAAAATACCATATTTCCACATGTTTCCAATATTTGAAATATGGTATTTTCTAAAAATGGAAATATGACAAAGTCATCTTACTATAATTTCCAATTTGTGGAAATATCATCTTTCAAATGGTTGGAAATTCATGGAAATATGATATTTTCAGTATATATCCACTATTGGAAATCTCTTATTTCGCCCAGTGTTCATTTCTACGTCTGTGGTTCAATAATCGGGTCTGGATTAAAGGATTAGCAACACTAACAGTGAAGGTGTCTGTACCAGATGGTCTTGTTTTTTTCCAAAACACAATAATAGACAAATCGAAAGTAGATGTATAGTCTATTGCAACAAAGATGATATCACAAACTGCGTTCACATTCATAACTTTTGATGCGCAGATCATAAATGTGGTACCGTATATTTAGGTAATGAAAGCGCTATATTTTGGAAAATAAAATTGGATTAAAAAAATAGCCCGTGTAGAAAGGGAGGCTTAACCTCCGAATGAATAACGTGGTAACTTTCGTTCAGAACAAAGGAATTATATGTGTCTATCTTTTCATTTGCCATCGCTCGCATCGTTAAGACATTTGACAAGTAAAACAATGGCTTAAAGAAAGGCCTCCAATAGAATAGCACAAGCAGACAGTGTAAACGAGGTCATTATCAATAGCTAATGAGTATGCCTCGTAAAGATTTGCACTCAAATACAAGTCTACGCTAAATGACACCTGCAAGTGGAGAATTTGAAATTGTGCTCCGAATAGCGTATGGTAGTGATCCTCTGTTTTTGTTATGTTTGCGGGGGTTGTGTCAGGTTTTTAAAACTTTCTAGTAATTTTGCATTTTGAGGACTGAAAAAATAGGTCCTTTTATTATTCTAGGAAAGTTTTGCGCCAAACTCCCCAAATCTGAACCATCAAAATTCAAGTTTTCCGTAGTAAACACTCATAAACGAGTTTGGAGAACGAAGCATCGAGACAAAAATTTATCTCTTTTCTTCAAGTGGTTTTAGAGACTTTTGTACTAAAGATAACGTGTTGTTATTACTGTACGGACATACAATGATTCTTCGGTCTAAACTCACTGGAATTCCATTTCCCATATAAGGAAGTGTCTATCCTGGTGTGTAGAATGCGGAATGTTCTTTCAATAACCCTCCATAAACATGACTTGATCCTTCCAAACCTACTAACATTCTTAGATAAACATAAAATTAAAATATGGAATTTTCATTTCACAAATCTTTTTAGAGTTATTATGATGAAATCACCAGTGGTTTTCTATAAGAAAGGTTGAGAAAACCTTTCACGCTGAGTAGGCTTTTGACCTGTGACAGTGATTTCTTTAAATATTGCGTATAAGGTCTTCCAGTAAAAAAAAACAAGACAAAATTTAGTCGGACCAAAGTGAGTAAATTTTTTTCGGACTAATTTTTTTTGTCCGACTAAAAAGTGACGAAAACATTTGTCCGACCAATAAACCTTTCCGTCTAAATTTTTTTTCCGACATTTTATGAATGCCTCATGGTTAATTTATTATTTTAAGTTTTGGAGATTTTAAGTCCATGAGATCCATGTTTTCATGAGTTGTTAAAACATTTTTAACTAAATGTTGGTCTGTAGATGTTGTAGAAATGTGCTCTTTCCTTCAAGATTGATGTAAACCAAGTCAGCTATTGCTACCATATACCAACAGACCACTTTCAAAAGCATTGAACAGGGTTAAGAGGAAAGTTATACTGCGTTTTTTGGTGATTTTCTACAATTTAAAAAAAATCAATGTCCGAAGTTGTATCTCTGGTGCGGTCGTGGTAGATAAAAGCAGGCTGTTTGGTGGAGAGAAAAAAATGTAAAGCTGAAACTGAAAGAAATCGCCTGAAAGCCGAACTATATAGAAGACTTTTAAGCCAGTATAGATAGTTATTTCCAGTTTAAGTTGCAAAAAGTGACAATAAAAAACGAAATTGACAATAAAAAGAGATGAAAAGCTAACTTTGATGTCAAATATCTTAAGTCAGGTAAGGAAATCGGCTATACTGGTTTAAAAGTCTTCTAGATAATTCAAAAATCCTTTCGAAAATTGGAAAAAAACTACCCTTAGGGTTTTGCGTGGGGAAAATAATAAATGACAGAAAAAAGGGTGACCCCATGCTCGGATTTCAGCCGATTTCTTTTGAGTGATAATGGATATATAAAGAAGGCGTGGAGAAATTTTCAGCTTTATGTTTTTTTCCACCAAACTATGCTCAACGACCTCACTACTCAGGATACCATTACGTAATCTTTTATAATGGCCGACGTTGTGCAATCTTTCTTTTGGATCAATATGCCTATGTGGACACTTGAACAAGCGATCAAGCCTCTAGAGCTTTCAAGAAATCCATATTGTTCATAGCCTTAGGGTATTGATTTGCAGCTCTTTATAAAAACAAACTCTTGATTTAAAATCTGGAGACATTACGCCACATTTTGTTAATCCGTTTTTAAAACAATTCGCGTTTATAAAGTCAACAATAGTGTATCATAAAATGAACAAATCTTTGTGAGAGTCTGTGAGTTATTGCGAAATTCCCTCAATCTCTTCAAAGTTGACGTTGTCAGTGAGTAGTTATGGTTTTTTTTGTGTCAAGAGCTTAAGGTTAAAGACCACCTATAGCAGTTGTTGGAATCTGTGTCAAGAGCTTAAGGTTAAAGACCACCAGTTATAGCAGTTGTTGGAATCTCGTAGTTTATTCGAGTTGCACGATGATTCGAGTTTCAGAATCAAAATTATTGTGTTCCAATTAGAGAAGTTGGAATTCTTTCATGACTTTTGTAAAAAAGTTTGTATTGAATCAACCGATTTAGGTGCTGACCGACCCCTCATTTCAAGAAATCAACAAATTCTACTCTTTATTTCCCTCTTCAAAAATCATTATTAGCCTCGTTTCCAAATTGCTAGGATATGACGTAATCATTTCTTGTATTCCTAAAGGACATTAAGAACTCGGCGCAAAAGCTCTTGAGATTCAAGCATCATGACAATCGTGGCCAACAATCATTTTGCATATCTCGGAAAGGTGTTTTATATAAAAACTACGCATTCGACTTTCACGTGAATAAGATTTTGTTTTATATTGGAAGGTTTATTGTGACTTGGATCACGAGGTTGAACGTTTAAGCTACATTTTGAAGAAATACATTTATTGAGCTACATTTTGAGAGACTTTTCACGCATCTTCAGGCATCACTGGGTCGATAAACTCAAGCTTTTTTTAACTATATTTTCTATCGTTTTGGGTTTTAAATTCTCTGTTAAGAAATGTTTCTAATGCAATGTTTCTTATAAAAAAGTCATTTGATGGGATTTTGAATCCAAACATACTTTGGATCATATTGATTTATTTATAAGAACATCATGTTCACTCAGATGCGTATAAAGCATTCTTCATCTCAAGGTATAAACCCTGCAGTTGTCATATTTGTTTTGTTTGCTAATAAAGACAAATTTGATGTTGTAGCAATTCGTTTTGGGTTCATCTTCTTTTAATCATTAATCATCAACTTGGTGCTTTGGTTTGGGGAAATAGGAATTTTTTATTTCTTATAAACAATGTTTTCCCAAATAATGGATATGGATTACATTTTTCTAGAAAGTAGAATATGGTTAGTACTGTTTTAGTATTTGAGGAATTTTAGCTTTCCTGTCAGTCGTGGTGGGTCACAGGAAACTGGATCATCATTTACCTTCAACAAGGGTTTTGTAGGTCGCAACTTTATGTGGGTACATGGTGCATCGAATGTTGTTGCGGTTTGTATTGGGATTTTTAAGTTAACTTATGTTGAACATTCCATTTCTTTTAGTTTTTTTGTGTGTCTGCATGATTTTGGTTCACTTTATAAAAAATTCTTTCTGAGACAGATTACCTACAGTCTTGAAAATTGAGTGTTTATAATCTGATGTTAATCCGATATTAACCCGATTGGATATTAGCATTGTGTAAGGCATACACAAGAAGGCGTAAAAACAAACAATCAGTTTTTTTCTTCTAGAAAACATAACTTTTGTCTAAGGCAATTTTGACAGAGTTTTGCGACCCAGTGGTGCCAAGATAAGATCCAATTGGAATTTCTATCTGGTTTCTCTAAAAAATGTTGTTTGAACAGGGCTTTATTTGGATTTTTGAAAGTAAAGATTTTTATCGAAAAATAAAGAGATTTCATTCCAGAAAAAGTTTAGGCAGGCTACTACCATGTGGAAATGCTCCTTTAAAGACAATGAATTTTTAGGACTTAATTATCACTATTAAAGCATGTTTAAGCTCCACGAGCCTTTCTACTTTTGTTCGGAGGTTTTTTGTTGTTTATTGCCCTTTGTATTCATTACCTTTTGTGTACATCTGTTTGAAAGCGAGACTAGGCGTAATTTTTTAAATCTCGAGAAGCGTGTAATAAAGATGTTCAAAGTTTTCCCCATTAAAAATATTTTCACCAATCCGAACCTAATGATAGGGGTAATGAATTCTTTCAGCGTGGGTATTCAATTGCAAAATTTCAAGAAAATAAAAGATTTACAGTAATTAGCAAAACGGCTTAATTATTCCACTTTAATCTTTACGCAATATTTACAAAATCTATTTTTGATTCTCAAAATCCCTTAGTCGTCATTTTCAATTCTGGTTTTGCAGCAAAATATGGAGATTGTTGTTGTGGTTGTTTTACGATCAGGTTTCAAGAGAAAACTTGTTTAGAGTATATTTGAATATTTCCGGATTTGATGCTTTGACGTCTACTAAACGGCAGTTTACGAGTAAGTACGCTTGCATTGAATAACTCGGCTTAGGATTAAAAATTGATCGACTTTTGAAATTCATTCAGTTTTTGGTCTCCAAGAACAGTAGATAAAATCCCACCAAAATAATTTAAATAACAGGGTTGATTGACAATGTCCTTTGAGTCCATGCTTTCGTCTGTTACCTCATGCACATTCATTTCTTTGCTTTGCTGGTTGTTGGGGAGGCGTATAATATTTTTCATTTATGAAATGTCGAGTTAATGGGACGGGATGACACGGGGTGCTCTTGCTTTATATTCTGAACAAAGAACACCCATGAATTATGTTGTGCGGAATACTCAAGCTAAAATTTCGAGTTAAGCATTATAACAATAATAATTAAAATATTGTACCAACCCCTAAAGGGGAATTGATCTAAAAAATTGTTAAATTCTAAGCCAAGTCCCGGGGAGAGGGGGGGGGGGTACTAGGGTTGAGGGATGCTGGGTATGTGCGGACCGAACCTCCGGAACCCGACCCTAAGAGAGACTAGCAGATTTATTTTTTGGGACCCTTAGAGAGACTGAACGTGAAAAAAAGGAACCCTTAGCGAGACTCGACGTCGAAAAGAGAACTCTTGGTGAGACTTTGTGTAAAGTAACGAACCCTTAGAGAAAGTCAATCGGTGATTTTACCGACCCTCCAAATTGTTTACTTTACAGTATCTTCCGCAATCACTTTTTGCTTATCCCTTTGATGCGGAAACATTTTTTTTTGTTTACTTGTTTGAATTGCATGAAAAACATGTTCTCTGTTGGCTGTAACCAAGGGAATTATCTGTTTTCTTTTTCCCTCGATTTTCTTCATCGCTGCTTCTTTCTTTCCTTAAACTAAACACGGTTCGGTAAAGTAATATTTTACGGGAAATTATGGACAAAAGAGACAATCTGGACAAAGTATACTAACGAACGATGAACACGTGGTATATGCTGCATATGGTTTACTTTTATAAGAAAACATTTAATGAACTTTAAAGTGATCAAAATAATTTATTTTTTAATATGTATGTTCATCCTCATCATTTTATTCCTAATGTTTAGAGATAAGAAAATGATGTGAACCCTTTCTTTCTGTACGCCAACTACTTATTGACATGGCATTCCTTTTTAGTTTAGATAAAAAATATTATAAGCCTTAGCCTGGTTCATTGCATTGTATTGTGCCTTGGTCTTGTCTAGCTTGATTGAATTCAAAAGGTGAAAAATTCGATTGGAACTTAAGCAATCCCTGTTACTTAGACAATTAAGTGGAAAATAAAAGTTGGAAAATACGCGAACAAGCGAAAATTGGAAAAACAAAAAGAAATTATCCTGTTGTTGAACTTGCAAAGTGTGTTAGGACGTAATTTTTCTGTTTGCTTTTCTTAAGCGGAAATATATTTTCAAGCGAATGATTTTATTTCCACATCTCAGATTGCCAATATTCCATTTACAAGGGTCGAATCTGGATACATTAAAAGCTAGAGGGAAATATGCAGTAATTGCCAAGGGATGCGATACAGTGAAATTGCCAGTAAGTATATTCTCAACATTGTTCTTCATTCATGATAACTATGCATTACGTTATGCTGAAACATTCCTAAAACGTCGGATAAGCTTCGTAAATAGCTTTATTGCTCAAAATTTAAAACTAAACGAAGTTTAGAAAGTTATTCGATCTGTAACTTCGTTTAGTTTGTCATTTAACTGTGTGAATTGGAGCAGTCAAATTTTTGATGCCTCTTAATGCCAACAACTCCATGTCCTCTATAAAACCTTTTTTTGCAAACTTCGAGCTCTAAAAGGACTAACAAAAGTACTATTTTTGATATTGTACATCGTGTCTGATTGCGCTCGAAAGACTTCTTGACTAATGACCTTTAGCCTTTACGATAAAGATCCTTAGCTTTTATCCAGAATGTTCCACGATTGTCTTATTACTTCCATCTAGGACGGAAATATCTGAGTGCATTAAACAAAATCAATATCTTGTAATAAATACTTTCTTGTCATACGCTATTAAAATTGTTATGTTTTTTCGTGGGATTACAGTAGGTAAAATTTAAGGACTTAATTGTTCTTATAAAAAAATGATGATGGACTTACGCGTCATTATGATGTATGCAATTTCGATTTGCAATTTATTATTTTTTGAATTTTGAATTTCTTTATTTTTAATGTTTCCTTCCGAATTGCTTTTTGTTGTGTAACTTTGTCAATTTTCATTTTACCACACAATTCCAACATTTTGTTATTTCGTAAAAAATACGAATTCTTTGGAAATATTATTCTACTGTGTGAAATAATTATGACATCCTTAAAAATTTTTTTTTTTAGAAGCCCCCGCAGCGGTTTGCGTGAAATCATGAATGTCGAAATTAATGCGTGAAATTAAGTTACGTTAAGTTAAGTTAAGTGAATTTTTGATGCAACGTGAATACGTGAATTTCCCAATTTTCCCGATTATTACGAGAAAGTTTCCCCGATTTTGAACGTAGGAATTGGGTGAATTTTGAAAAAGAAATTTGCAGGAATGCGTGAATTGAGGTAATATCATCATAGGTTCCGCTTATAACATAAAGCATACGTTGTATAAAGGTGTTTTCGAGGGGAAAATTTGCTGGAAAATATTTTTGAAATGAAGAAGAAACAATGACAAGTAATTAATCGACTTTTTATGATTTAAAATTTAGTTTTTGCATGTTGGATAATGGATATTAATTAATTTCATTTTTATTATTTTTCATTCAAGCTGTCAACAATCACAATAGCAATTCATTCCAAAGTATCTGCTGACACCACGCTAATTATTGCTTTCCGAATTTAAGAATTTGCATGATCTTAAATGCTTTGTTATTCGTGACTTCATTTTGCAGTGTAAGCCTCAATTACCAATTTATAGCTTTAACGACCACCTTATAATGAATAATTGCCTCGCTCAATCAAATAAAAAAATAAATTAATGAGCCTGAAGTAATAAAAAAAAGAGACCAGTCCAAAAGGGAGACAGAATTAAATTAAATTTTCTTTTTATCGTTTTGTCACATTTTTTGTTGCATTTGTATAGAAGAAAATGGATGGATGATGATTTTATTTCGATAAGATTAACAGAAGTTCAACTTGACTAAGAGTTACTACCAAATTTAGTCTATTTAAATATATTTTGGTTTGGTTAATGACTTTAATACTTCAGAGAATTTTGGTTGTTTTTATTCAATTGAATCTACTTGATGATACTTTTGGATTTAATCTTTTCTGTTGTATCAACTTCTACATTAAAGTCAAATTGCCAGTTTAAAAGGCGGTCCAACTGCCGAGTCAAAATGTGCTGAGGCTGCAAAACGTCCAAACCAATCAACAAAAATCAATAACACCCTTTACGTCAGCTAATGGTTTAGTGTCAATACTATATTTTTTCTATATGATTAGAAAAATGAAGACCGCAGAAAAATTGTTATGGTTTGGTTTTTTTTACGAATAATAACAATTCGAATGAAAAAAAATGTTTTAAATTGTTAAATAAATTGATTATACGATGCTGACTTGGCAAATGGACAATTAACCTTAATCTTATTAAAACAGTCAATAAATCCTCCCACTTTCGTCTATATCGTTTTAATGAATTTCACAGGTTTAAGAAAAATCCATCAGAATTGATTTAATTTCTTTTCCACAATTTTTGATCAAAGCTTTTTCTTTGTGTCTCACATCTCAATATTAAAATGGATTGATCTATTTAATTTTGATTCCATTTCTTTGACAGTTTAAAGGGAGGGTTAATCCGACACTTCATTTATCTGATACCCCAATAATACTTTTAACCTAATATTCAAAACTGTTTGACAGTTTATGATTTAACAACCATGATTTTTCATACTTCCCAGGTACTTCACCACTGTATTTCTTTGTCACATTACCACTGGGGAAAGAGAGAACATCCGATTTTCCACTGGGTGGCTACTTACTCAACTAATGCGAAAGAATGGACCCTTTTTCCACTGGGATAGCCAGATGAGATTGGATTCCAGTGGGTCACAGAGGTTGCTATGAGCTTTTCTTACTTCCCTATAGCCACTTAATAACCTTCAGACGTCAACTAACGTGTAGTTGGGAACAGTGGCTTTTCAATGGTACCAGCAAAAGGTCCATTTGAAACGTGACAATATAGAAAGAATTAAAGAATTCATTTTGTTCAGGTTGTCCACAGTAAATCTATGATATATGTGAGAAGTGCTGTCCTCACACTACGAAGTTAAGGGGTGTTTGAGGTTAATACCTAGAAGCAAACAAAAACTAAATACATTTCAATTCCTATATTCGACATCTTAAAATAGAAAAAAATTGCGTAATCTTTTTGTTAAAATTTGCCTTTCGTTAAAATTCACTTTCAAAAAGTGCAAAAAAAGAGGGTATATAAATAATGAGTTTTGACAGAAGTTTTGACAGGAACATTTCGAAAAAATGTGCAATGTATTTTGACCTTCCTGTTTCATTTTTCAAAATTTCTTAAATTATTAATTAGTTTCTTAAATAAGCGAAAATGTGTGAAAGATTTGATCCCCTGTTTTTTTTTCATTAAAAATTAATTTACTAAAATAAAAGTTAGTCTTTCCGTAGTAAACCGCCAGCCACTTTATGTTTATCTTTATAAAGGTATACAGATGAAAACAATACCTTATCGGAAAAAATTTGTCGGATACAATTTTAGTCACCTCAAAATGTTTAGATACTTTGGTCCGACTAAACATGTAACAATAGCCTAAAACCTAAATTTTGGTCAGAGAAATTTTTATTCAGACAAAAATATTAACCGGGGCAAAACTTTATTTACTTTTGTCAGATAAAGTTGCTTTTGTACCATGCACTGTCATCTGGTAATACTACTGACATACATGATGCAAAGACATTTCGATTTCCAGTTATTTGATACCTTAGAAATAAACGTGAGAGAGAAAGGTTCGAAGGATATTTCGCAACTTTCAGAAAAAGATTAGAAATTTAGTAATACCATCATCGCCCACACTAAGCTAAACTGAAAATAACACTTGATTCCATAAATGTGTTTTTTAAATCCAAACTCCACTTTTTGAATGCATTTTGCATATACTTCAATTTTCTCAATATTCCATGCAGGTTTCGTTAGCGAGGTTACGCTAAGCGAGATAAATCGGGGGACGACGGCGACGGCGACGGTGACGGTGACGGCGACACGCAAACGAGAACGTTCAAAAGCCAATCGAGCGTGCTAGATTTTGCGGGCAGCGATCTGCCATCCTCCATCGATTTATCTCACTCACCGTATCTCACTATTAAGCGAAACATACTGTAGTAGAGATTGGCATGAAGACTTGCATTCGATGGTTCAGGTGGAACAGCCAGCAAGGCTGCATTCGAAGTTCAGGTGGAACAGCCAGCAAGGCTGCATTTAAAGTTCAGGTGGAACAGCCAACACCTTTTTTTATTACGACATATGTTAGAAATTTAGTTGTATTTAAAGTGTCAATTTTAAGTTGGATTTTAGAAGGTTTTATATGTTTAGTAGGGTTGTGGTGCTGGGGACATGAATTCCCCATAAATTTTTCTCAACAATTATGTTTGGCAATTAAAGCGCAGTTTGAAAAATTCCCTCCCGTCCGCGCAAAATATTCTTGCACCTTCCTTAGTCACTAGTTTTTTAGCCCCTCCTTCATAATCAATGTCAAGACTGGTCAAGGCTGGTCTTGTTTATGGAATTTAATTCTCTTAATTTATGATTAAAACATATTTTTTGTTAGATATTTTTGCCTCTTGCGGTTTGCGGTGTAATTACGTTAAGTATAATTTTTTGCCGTGAATGCGTGATTGACCATTTTTGTGCATGGTGTGATTTTAGCAATTTTTATTTTTTAATAAATAATACCTGATGAGCTTTAAATCAATGTTCACGAATTTTTTATCAATTCCGTAATGGGTGATCGAGCAAAACACTTTATGCTACACCGTGTAGTTAGGGAACCTCACTTTAGGGCCTTGCTTCTGATTTAATAATTTTGAAATGAAAATGCATTTTATTTCATTCATATTTTTGTCATTTTTATTTGAAGCATACAAACGGTCATTTTAGGCAGAAATATCTTTCTAAAGATCGCACCACGCTTGTTTCGATAAAATCACAGACCAGACCGAATGTCACTTAAAATAAAAATTTCAATTTATTACAATACAGTATTTTTTTCATTTATTATATCACTCGTTGTATTATTTTTAAGTATAGTCTTGTCTTGTCTGTCAAAATTTAAAAGTGTGGAAAAAATACTGAATGGCATTTTATGTGTAGCATAGTTTTTGCTTTTGGAAAAAACCTTTAAAACCGTTTTCTCGCTAGCTTTATGTTTCCTTTCATAATTTTTGCTTCCAGTCAAGAAAGAATTTCGTCGCCTGCACGTTCCACAAAGCACACATCAAGCTTGAGACAATCCAACAAGAATTCCTCAAAAGCACCTCAAAAAATCATAATGTTTATGCTGGAACAGAACTATATTTTTCGGTTTTCTTGACAAAAGCTAGGTCCTGAGAATACACGCTGGTGTCACCAACAAAACATGGTTGACGTAAATACAGAAGTGAGTGCTTTTCAAATTAGCACAAAAAGTATACATTTAATTGTTAAAGCAGGAAAACAGTTGAAGCACAGTAATCGTCAAGTCGAAGGGTATTGTATTTGGTTATAGACAGATTACATTGGGATGTTTCGACCAGCTTTTTTAGGTGGGTAATTTGTACACAGTTGTATCTGCTCTCTTGGACAGCCTCTTTATAACAGTATATTTTCTATGATTGTGAAACTAGTTTTAATATGCGTAGATATTGTAGCTTAGAAGTTCGGTAGTGGTTACTTTTTTAACTGTAAAAATATGAAATTAATTTAGATTTTTGCACCTTGATAATAATAGAATAATAATGAGTTATATTTTAACCCTAACCTAAGCAGTATAGATGTTGTTTCCACCGGGGGCTACCGATGATAATTGCAATGTTTTAAATGACTTTTCCAAAATATTGACTAACTAGTAAAGAATGACATTTCCATAAGTAAAGTTGCTAAAACTTTCAAGTTTTCTTATACTGTAACTGAAGAGAAGGCATATATAATGCTAAGAAATAGATTTCCAATTCAAGTTAAAGTATGTGTGAGGTCTCTCTTTTCTTGAAATGTAGCCTTAGTAGTCCTTGAGAAAATCTGTTGTTATTTACTTAGTTTGAAAAGCTTCCCCTCCCCTGCTTAAAACCTGCATTTTTACTTAAAAAGCTCACAACTGCAGAAAAAAGGGGGAAGGAGCAAGATTGGTTTATTTTTATTACCATTATTGTTGCGTTCTTTAATTTGTAAAAAATCCAGATTGGCCTGTTTGGTGAATGTAAATTGTAATATTTATCTATTTTGTCATGGCTCTGACGAGTAAAAAGCAAAGCAAGTAGATATGATATCACTTCTACGTCTTCCTTGTGACAACTGGGAAATTTTTCTTTCTCTGTCACCTTCAAGACAATCTTGACAGTGCATGTGGTTAGGCTGCTAAAAATCATGAAAATCCATGAATTGACGTTGAGTGGAACGTATTGTTGTTTTGTGTTATTCATTTTATCATTTTTATGTCCGACGAATCTCCAGACAAAGTTAATAATACACGATTGCTGACTATTGCGGTTGTGTTTTGTATGAACTATTTCGAAAAGCCAAAACCTACCTTAAAGGCAATGTTGGGTTAAAAAACCATTCTTATATCACCTAATTTTCTTCGTTTATTTCTACTTTTCGCTTTGGGAACAATACATCTTTTGAAAATAATAAAAGACAAATAATAAGAACGATTATAACAAACTTAAGGTATGCTCTGAACGAAATGAATTTGATAATTCTTAAATATCAGGCAGGTATTCATCCTGGTATTAAATATTCTTTTGACGTAAGGTGTGCGTCGTTTGGAGTCTATGTGCCACATTCATCTTTTTAAGTATGCTTGATGGTCCACAAGAATATTCTTGGACAACAGAAAAACACTTCTTAACATTTACATATGTTAATTCAGTTTCAAGTAGTGCATATTATGACGTCACTCCAGAAGTATATGTGTAGTTTACAGACCAGATTATTTTGATTATTTATGACCTCACAACTGGATGCACAAGATTTTTTGAAATAAATAAAGGTGAAACATTTCCCCATAGTGTCTGATTTGGAAGTTCTTTTGATTGATTGCTTGTGTTGAAGTTGTAAATGTCATTTCTAAGTCATTTGTGTAAATTAAAGACCAGAATATTTTTCAAATTTTGAGACAGATGCATTCCCAAGAGTTTCAGTTATTTTAATTTTCAAGATGATTGTCGTATAATTATTTGGAAATCTAATCAGAAGAAGAAGAATATTATTTTCAGAATTCATTACGTCTTATACGGAAAAATTATAAAAATTCGCTTCTTCTTTATGAGTTTATTTTGTGATGTTCCCGTAGAAAATGCATATCATGAAACTAAAGCTTCACCAATCCTGGCTCTTTCACTTTTCCAAAAAAACGGGGAGCGTGGTGCGAGGTGGGTGGTCGTTCTAAATATTTATTTGAAAAAAGGGTATATCTCTTCAGAAAAATAATATTTAAAATTGTCAGATTTTACTTTCGCTTATATGTCATAATATACAATTGGAATGACGATATTCAGTTTTTAAGATCTCTTTTGTTCTTTTTGTTTGTTTACATATTTTTGGATAAGAGGGTCCGGTTCAATCACGCCTCAAGCAAAGGGGACACGTATACGTGGTCTGCACGAAACATATCAACGTAGGTTTTAAATAACTGGGTACTACGTTTAGTAGCGTTAAATATGATGGCTTGTTTTTTCCGTTATATAACCTTAACGTATTATATATTATTTCGAAATTTACTTTTTGTTTGGAGTTTTTGTTGGACCATTCTATAAAGTGGTTTGAACTCACTTTTGAACTTTGAACTTTTGGCTTGGCTCAATATTTTGGTTTGTTGATTTAGATTTGTTGATAATTTGTTTTAAATATGGAAATTACCTTCGTTGATTATTATTTAATATCAATTAATTGAGGCCTTCTAGAAAAATGCTCTATTTTATTTGGTGTCAGTTGCAGGAGGCCTTTTCAGTCTATTTTCACAGCTACTATGGACGCTCTTCAGTTAGTATGCCGTCAGCAACCTTGGGCTGACTACCCAATTCCCCTCACATGGCAAAGGTTGACCCGGGAGAAGATTCGCTCACTCGCCAAGTGAACCTTGATCTCCCGTACAAGAATTAAGGTTGATGATCGCTGTACCAAGGCGCCTTGCGTTGCATTTTGGGTCCTCTCTTGAAGATTTCTTGTAGATGCTTTACTTTCAAATTTAAAGTTGTACATTAAAGTCAGGGGAAGATTCTTTATGCCAAAACTAGAACCGAAAGTTATTGAAACGGTCACTCAATGTTGAACTAGCGTTAACTTTATTCATTATTGTAAAATTTACAGTAAATTTACAATGTTAACATGTTCACTAGTTTTTGCTAGACATTTTATTACCACCATTGACAACGCCCAAAACGCCCTTTTGCCTCGAATTAACAAGGCCTCTTATCTCACGTAAGCGCCATGTTTTCCGTTAGTCTAAAGTAAAGAGATGGGTATTCCATTGAGTCCTCTCACTTCAAAGATATTTTCGTGCGTTTATTTGTCTTATTGCCAAGTTCCTGAGAGGCTAATGACGTCATAGCAATCATTAAGCACGGCTTAAACATCTTAGGTGGCATAAAGATTTAATGATGTGAGTCATCTTCTTTTGCCATATTCTAAGCGCTGTTATTGGTTCAAAAAGAAACATTATTAGGTTTGATTGATTCGAAAATTGACGTCACTATCGCTCGACAGGTGTCACCTTAAGTAAATTCATGATCTCCAAGCAGATCTTCCGTCACTCACGGGATGCTGCGCTGTAAACCCCAGTGGTTCATTGGGTCTGTTTTTATTGTTATAGCTTGAGATTTTTTGAGGGAAGAATGGTGAAGTACTCGATGCCGATAACTTTTACGGGAATTTATTGGGAAAACAGGTCGTAACCATAGGTACTATTAGGGTATGTGTGTTTTTTTAAGATCTTTAAAAACTCAAGTAGCAACTTCTCAACTTCTTCTTTAAGAACTTTTGATAATTTCTATTGAAGTTTTTGGAATTAATCTTTCCTGTTTATCCCTTTTCTTCCGTCCGGAACTCGGTTCTTAAGTAGAAACGAGTGGATGAAGTTTCTTTATTAAGCTACATTTCGTAATAAAGGATTGCCTGTTCACTCAGAGAAACTTGATAAAACTTCGGAAATCTAAAACCTCTCAAAATCAGTTAAAATCACACCAACAACTTCAAACAAGGAACAAAATGTCTTTAAACTGCGGAAATTAATGCAATCGCTATATAAATAAGGAAAAAATGCTTTCGAAAAGTTTCAATATTCTATTTACTTCACTTTTTTTGTAGAAAGTAAAGCCTCAAATTCTCAAAAATCAGATTTTGTCTGGTCCGGTCAGGACAACCGTCGTCTTTCCATTGTTTGGATGTTGATTAAGACGACGGGTGAAACCAACGAGTCCGTTTTAGACTCGTTTTTGAGATATTTTTACAACGATTTGATTGGCAGATTATATGATTTAAAAACAATGCAATGCATTTTCATTGGTTGATTTTATGAACTGTCAATCAAATCATGATCAAATCGGGAATTCAAGTTAAGCACCATGTTATTATTTATTTGTCATCAGTATTAAAAAGAAGAGATGATTGCATGCGTTCAGAATCTGAAAAATATGTGTCTGTCTGTCTGTCTGTTTACGTGTCTGCTGGCTTCATTTGCGTTCGCTATTTTTAAGAGCTTGGGCTCCTTATTGACAATTTGTTTTTAAAATTCAGGAAATTGTGAAAATCTTTGATGACGCCTGAAACTGTCTCAAATGTGCTGCGTCTAGTCTACATTTAATGGCATTTCGTGCTTTTGATCACTAAAGGAAAATATAACGGATATGAGGTCTACCAAGTATCCGGGTTAGACATAATACTAAAATACTAAAAATAAATTTAAATGTTGTTCTTGTACTTTCTGTCTCCGCCACTACCGCTGGTCTAAGGCTTAAATTGCGCCCGTATCAAACGAGGTTAACTATTGGAAAACGGTGGCAGTGAAAAAGCTTTTTAAGGGCTCTGACCATAGCGAATTTTCGTAATTTGTGATGCATTAAATGTTAATTTGAACGTTACATAGGCCATTAAAGTGTATCGTGTTATACATTTTCTGTTAGGTCAATCAATTCTATCTACATCTAAAAATATAAAAGTTGTAACGAAAAAAATCGATGAAGAAGAAATTGAAGACTTTTTACGAAGAAGAGTATTTCAACTTTGAGGACTTTATTCTCGGTGAAAAATAAAGAATTATTTTTTAGTTCAGATGGCGTGTTTACTTTGGAACTAAAAATACAGTAGACTCTCCATAACTCGACTCTCTATAACTCGAACCTCTCCTTAACTCGAACAAATGTGTTGGCGCGGTGAAAATTTCCTAACAAACTCTTATAAAAAACTCTCTATTACTCGAACCTCCATAACTCGAATCTTTCCTTAAC
>JAUJPO010076896.1:0-11090 GCA_032270745.1 Tiaropsis multicirrata
TTTTCTAAAGAATCTCTCTTGATGTATTGAAAATTAAATGAATATGAAAATTATGGACTATTATTTATATGTGTGTGCGGAAAAAAGAACGTGGGTGGCAAAACGAGTTTCAGATGATGAAATGGCTAGACCATAATTTTTTTCAGGCGCGTGCAATGCAGCAAATGTTGCGTTGCAAGCGCCTGAAAAGTGTCTAGTGTAGCCTTAGCTTAAGGCTGTATTGAGAAATATTTACAGGCACTCGCAATGTAATTTAGATTGCATTGCAAGAGCCTGTAAAAAAATGAGTGGAGCCAGGCCATATTTTCTTTGATGCAACACAGAAAAATTTGCAGTGGGCTGCAGAAAACAGATATTATTTTGTTGCAGCCTTCTCCACAAAAAGTGGAAGATTTCTCTTTGTATTTGCTCTCTTCTTTTGTTCTATTGTTTAAAACACCAAAAACACTTGAAGAGCACATGATGTTGATGTATGGAATTTTTTAAATAGTTTCAAATAAAAGAATCTTTTTTGGTGAAATCCAGAACGCTTTCACTTCAAAATGAAAATTATTTGGAAAAAATTGCATTACATACCATTAGTGGCTAGACTTAAACCCTTGATACGCAAGAGTGACTTTGTTTTTGTATTCTTTGAATGGAATTTGATACAGATAGCAGAGAGCAGCTTTGGTTAAATATAAATTGCAGAATATGTTGTTGTTTAGAACTCTTTCATTACTGATGGGTGCTCATGTGCTTACCTCCCAAATCCAATCAATTTTGATAACCATGTATGTAATTGCATCCCTAAAAATTCTACAATAGTTAATAGCTGCACAATTTGTGTGTGTTTTGCAACGAACTCGTTATGTGATTGCAATCCTGTGTTTCTTTTTAAGATATACATACCACTGTTGGGTTGCCTTATACCAAGCACCCCTTTAGAGACCATTAAAGTTCCAAGATCTCTGCACAGAAGTTTTGTTCTTACAGTTCATTAAACTTGGTCACATGAATTTCCTTCTGCAATTAAGAGAGGGCTACCAGTTTGTATTTTCAAATATCTGTGAACCAACACAGTGCAGTCAGTTCAGTTAGATTCAGTTCAGTGATTGGTTTTGATGTAAAAAATAGCCAAATTCATTGTGCTTTCATTAATTTGATCCTATTTTAATGATATTTTCCACACCTATAAAATTATTCAATACTTTTTGAATATTCTTTATCTCCTGGTTTATAAGTTTGAGTTATTTAATCTCATTCAGATTAATAAACTTGCCAAAGTATTAGAAACCAATAATGATAATTTGGAAATAGTGAGTGGATATTATCCTTGAGATTTGGAAAGCTACCATTGTCAGTGTAGCCGCTGTTTGAGTTTTATTAGTACAACGGTTAGCGCAATAGTTGTTTTCTTATAAACCTGTCAGGAAGATTTATTTTAAATGTCAATCTGACATTCTGTTCAAATTCAAATCTTTATTTTTGGTCTAACTTCCCTGGGAATAGGCAACAGTATGATAATAGATTGAGGAGTCATGCACCAACCTGTGGGACACCAAAACAAGCCTAAAACTTTGGGGTTGATTAGATATATTATATTTTCAAAAAGTTTGATCAAGCTTAAAACTGAGAAATGTTCTGGTATATCAAGAGCCCATAAGTTTATATTTATTTTTTGTTATATTAAATGATATTTTTCAAAATATTTGCACATTTTTTGTTTCTCTTATAAAGGGGTAGTTTAACTGAAAAGGTTGTTTGTCCTTATGGATATCATGAAAACATTTCAATTTATTTTCTTGTCTGTCCTTTACTGTTGGGTTGATAGCATCCTTTTTTTTAAATGAGGAAATTTTAAAGGAAAAACTATTGTTGTTTTGCTGAGATTATCAACCCAGTTTATTTGTCTTATCAGTTATTAATTATTCATATGTTATATATTTTGAAATAGTTCAAGGACTGTAAGCTTTTCCTTCAGTATTTTCCCTAAAAAAATAGAGATGGAAAGGTCAGGGGTGAGGTTTCTAAAATGTGTTTAACATATTGTAGGATAGTTTAGCAAGCCAATCATTCACAACACAAGCTTTTAAGATACAGTTTAACTTTTAGGTTTTTCTCATACAAAAACTTTAAAGTATATTTTTTATTAAGAAACCAACTTCATCTCTATCATATAAATACAAAGACATTGAATGAAATTTTTGAATGCAGGACAAAAATACCGAGTTATTTTGGTTCCTTTTCCCTGCCCTGTATTTGAAATAGATTCCAAAATCATGAGAGATTAGCAAAATGTTTTTTAGAAATAAAATCACACATCTGGTGTTTGATATTGATAAGAGAGTTTCTTTTTTTCATTTCATTTTATATCATCATGAAAATTAGGTGTTAAAGTTTTGAGATTATATGCTATAATAACAACACACAACTCTTTTAAAGTTTGACTTTAAACCCTCCCAAGTATGAATTACTTTTTTTATAAAGATAATAGTAATCTGATTATTACAAAATACGTTTGCCTGGAATTACACTTAATAAGTTAAAAACACTGGGTCCATACCAAATTTGATAGTTATGAAAAGGAGGGAAAGTAGTTAACTCGCCATCGCACAGCATTTTTTAAGTTCTCCCAGCTTCAGATCATTCTTTCTTCACATAAAATTTGTAAAAATAGGATTATAACCTTTTGGAAATACTCCATCCATCTTGAATGTCTTGTTTTGAGTTTAAAAACACAAAAAGGATAATTGTAGCAATATTGAATAGTCCAGTCTCTTATAGCATAAAAATACTTCAGTGTTGTACAAGAAGTTGTGAAATTTGCTACAGACTTGGGCAATAATATTATGAAAAAACCTTTTGACAAGCCTGAAAGCCACCTGTTTTCTGATGTCAGCACTTTTTTTACAAAAATTTAAAAGTCTCCAAACCATCAAGTATTATGTACTGTAATTCGAAAGGAAATTTCATACTAGAAAACTTTTTTGCTTACATTCTTTCTTGAAAATAGAAGCTGTCGAAGTTCCAAAGGGCCTGATGCTCAGTTTTCACAGAAATAAGACAGACCAAATTGTTTGCTACAGCTTTTGAAAACTTTCAAAATGAATGCACTTTCACCACATCTCGAATTTTGAATTCGTTTTCTCCCCTAGGAACAACCTCAAAAATCTGATGAAGAGATATTCAGCCTTAGATTTAGCCAATATAAGTTTAGCCAGGGATGTGCAGCCAAAATAGACTTGTGTATGTTTGTAGCAAGCTCTTAACTACTGTTTTGAATAAGGAAATAAGGCCTAGAAAGTCTTTTAGTTAGTAAAAGTATGAAAAATTTTAAATGTAAATTAATGCACAATAATAGTCAAAGCTGTGATGAACAATTGGATATATAATTCAATTCTTTTTTGTTCATTATTCTATTGCAAACTTTTGCGAATTTGCTTCCAACTGTCCTGGAAAAATAGAAAGTCTGGTAAAGCCCTTGAAAATTCCTGGAATTTGGCTAAGTTTTCTGAGTGGTCACCTTCAATAAATTTAGACTTTTAAATTAATTAAATAACAAAACATCTAACAATTTAGAATGACATATAAAGGAGGCTAATTTGTGTCATCAAATATGATTCTTTTCCATGTATACAGTATTTGAGGTCTATATTAAAGCACCTATGATATGCATATGTTTTGTTTTTGTTTTTTAGAGTTGGAGATGGCGACGGACATAGTCATCGATATGAAAGGTGCACAGACATTCCTCAAAGCACCCAAAAATGAAAAGTAATTTTTTACCGTTGATTTTCCACATTATCGTTTAGTATCCAGCTTTAACTTCTCCTTTTTTAAGCCTAAACCACCTTGAACTTGAGTAGGTATAAAGTAATATAGCATAGGTTCAAGGAAAAATGAAATAATCAAAAAGCTTTAAAAATATCTGTACAACTCAAAATTTCTTAATAATTTTGTTTATCTATCTTTCTTTTTTTTTCATATTGTGCACCATCCTAGAAAGTCACAAAGGGTAAGTAAAGTGATTGCCTTCTTTTTTTTTGGTACATTCCTGGTCTTGTTTAAACTCATCAGGATTTTAACTTTTCTATCTAAACTTATTTTGGCCAGTGTCAATTACATTAACACTTAAATTCAATTATTAAAAATCTAATACTTTCTTGCAAAAATGAGATGTTTTATCTTATGTTTTTTATTTAACTATTCCGTTTAGACATTTGCATATGATCATTGCTTTTGGTCTATGGACCCTAGTAATAAAGAAAAGTTTTCTGGTAAGTTCATTGGTAATTCCGTTTCTGTCTTCGCACACAATAATACAGCCTTTTCTGGTGTGTATCTGTGATAACTTTCCTTGAGTGCTGAAGTTTTACAATGTCACCAAAATCATGATTGTCATGATTATTCGTAGTAGGAAATAACATCATTGTAGTTTATTTACTTACTTACTAATCTCATTGATTGTTCTCCACATTTTAGGTCAGGAGTATGTATTTTCCTGTCTTGGCAACGATGTTTTGGACAACGCTTTCAATGGATACAATGCCTGTGTTTTTGCCTACGGTCAAACAGGTAATCACTATTATAATTAATAATTAGTGGACTGTTTTCAAAGATAGTAATTCAGCAGTTTTTGCAGGCTGTGTTTTTTGAAAAAATACGCACAAATATTGATTGAGCTATTTTATGCTTGCCATAATGATCTCTTGACATTGAGAAGATTTTAAGATGTTTAGTAAATACTTTGCATCAAAGCTATATAGTGTAACTTTTCTCTAGCAGTAGTGACAATATCCTTTTATACTTTCAGGATCGGGAAAAAGTTATTCAATGATGGGTGCTCCGGGACAAAAGGGACTGATACCAAGAATCTGTGACACACTATTTGATAAAATCCAGGAAGCAGGTGACAAAGATAAAAGTACAACGTTCAAAGTTGAAGTTTCATACATGGAAATTTATAATGAAAAAGTCAGAGACTTGTTATGCCCTAAAAGGTACCTTTTGTTTTGTTTTGTTTTGATTTGATTATTTATGTGGTGGAAAATGAGTGTGATGCTTTTTTTTAGGAGCCTTCGTAGTTTATAGTCAAATTTTTGCCATAGTTCTTCAGTTTTTCATTTTAAATTTAGTAATACAGACATTATTGGTTTTTGTTGATTGTTTTGAAAAAATACAAACATTTTGTAACTTCAGTAATTTTTTTACTTGGATTGCCTTTTAAACCCCAAAGTGGCTTTAGATCTTTTAATTTTTGACTTGATTGACCTCATCCAATGCCTGTGATTACGAAGATAGTAATTTTTTGTTCTTTTTCTTCTCAGCGACAAACATAATTTAAAAGTGAGGGAACACAAAATACTTGGCACGTATGTTGATGGCCTCTCCAAACTACTTGTACATACTTATAATGTAAGTAACTAGCTTTTTTGGATTCTCTACCTCTGGTAATTTAACGTCATAGCTATGATCTCTAATTGGACCCAAATTTTAAATTAAATTAAAGTAAAGTAAAGTAAAGTAATAAATTAATGATGCATTGAACAAAATAATTTTATCCTGATGGGTTCCCAAAAGTTTCAATTTTAAAAACGATCACTCATGAAGGAGAGGGGATAGCTTATCATTATCAAATGGTTTTTTGGATACCTTGTCACCTGTTAAACCTTGGGTCTGTTCTCCAAGCTTCTAATAGTATCTTAAAGTGTCACTAAAAACAAATCTCTGGGAATATCATTTACAATGGAAAGCATTCTGATGTTATTTTTTCAAAAAGGTTTTTAACCATTTCTTGATCATTTCCCCAGGTCATTATTGGTTGAATTATTTTTGTTCAGTAACTCTATTGAATTCAAATATTTTTGAAATTTTTAACTTGTTTTCCTTTGACAGGATATTGAAAATTTGATGAACGAAGGTAACAAATCACGTACCATCGCAGCAACTAGTATGAATGCGGAGAGCAGTCGATCACATGCTGTCTTCTCTGTAGTGATGACACAATCACAAGCTGATGATGCCACTGGTGTAAGCCTTTTTAGATTCTCATGCTAATTCAATGATTTTATTTTCTAATATTTTATAAGTAATTGAAGCTAAACGTTCAACAAAAAGGAATGAAATGACCTGCAAAATAAAACGCAAAGAAACCCATCAATAATTCTTAAAAAAAGTAAAATTCAAAAAGTTATTCCAACTCTGCTTGGCAATACTTGCAGAGACAAAACACAAAAGAATGATGACTCAGTAAATGTACTATGTGTAAAAAAGTCACCAACTTTTATTGCATCTTTTTTCTATCTTTCAGCTTGTCGGAGAGAAAGCTGCCAAAATCAGTCTTGTCGATTTAGCTGGCAGTGAACGTGCTTCTAAAACCAACGCATCCGGTGACCGTCTGAAAGAAGGAAGCAACATCAACAAATCTCTATCAACCCTTGGTCTCGTCATATCTGCTTTAGCTGACCAGGTTTGCTTTGCTTTGCTTTCTTTTCTTTTCTTTTAACTCCTCAGAATGAATTTTTTTAAGATATCTTGAGAGGTTTCCTTGTAAACTTCACAGTTCTTTGCAAAGAAATAAAATTTCAAAATTAATACACTGTATTAGGAAATTGAGTTCATGGACCTGTGGACTGTGCTTCGTGGACCCAAGCAATTGAAAGACTGCCGGAAAGTCTTAGATTCCTGGACTATCCATATAAAAAAATTATATTTTCTAGTTATGAATTTTCTATTCAAAAAACTCAATCCATCTTAGGCAAGTGGTAAATCAAAGAAGTCAAATTTTGTACCGTACAGAGATTCAGTATTAACATGGATATTGAAAGACAACCTTGGCGGTAACTCTAAAACAGTCATGGTGGCAACCATCAGCCCTGCAGGTTTATTCAACTGTTATTTTGTTTTGAAAGTTTTTTTTGACCTTATGGTTCCTCCGTGATGAACTATCAGTGATAGCGATGTTCGGAGCTCTTATAAGTCCATTGGAGTGAAGCCATAGTGCCTCTTGCCTCTAAATCGTTACAAGGCTTAAAAAGATGCTTTCATCATAAAACAGATTTTCAAATTTATTTTGCTCCAAAAAATTAGTTTATTTTTGCCTTTCCATCTAGACACCCTTGGCACTTTACTTCTTTTAGTCATTTATGGAATTATTTTGCATAATTGATTATTCTTTCCAACAACCCTGCAGGTGATAATTACGAAGAAACTCTGTCGACGTTACGGTACGCAGATCGTGCAAAACGTATTGAGAACCACGCCGTTATTAATGAAGACCCGAATGCCACTGTAATTATATTTTAATCCGGTTAATTCTAGCGTGATTAAATTTCACATTTTTGTAAACTTTCGTCTATTTCGCGAAAAATTGAGTCGCGAAACAAAACAATGTTGTTAGGTTTGCAAAGATTTTCATCCACTGCAACTTTAAAAGAAAGTCAATTCTGATTAATACAGTGACAATGTCTGAGTTGACTTACAAAAGGCTAAGTAGTTGAGCTTAGTCCTTGATGTGAAAAGTAACGGTTTATTTATACATTTTCACTCATATCAATCTTTGCATTCTACAGCCTCTCAAAATTCTCGCTGTTCTGTATCTTATAGTTAATCAGAGAGCTTCGCGGAGAAGTGGAAAAATTGCGAGCGCAATTATTAAAACATGGTATAGCACAAGACAAAGAATCTCTCCAGGAGGCGCTTGATCAGAATGAGAAATTGATGGAGGAAGCCTCGCTAACGTGGGAACAGAAAGAAAAACAAACGGAAAGAATTCATCAGGTAAAAGAAGACAGTCTTGAGCTCTTACTGTTGACTTCTCTTTCTTTGCTCTTTTCGTTTTACTGGAAGTGGCTTTGCAGATAATTATGCATAGGTTTATTTTGACTTTCGTTTTTTACCCCTTTATACCATACCACCTTGCTTTTAGTTGAGGGAGCTCCATCTTTGATGCATTTGATATGACCATTTTTGAAAAGTGCAGTTGACATTGTTGGACCCTAAATCAGCAAAGATAATAGTTTTGAAAGAAAATTCTCTTGCTTGTTGACGTATTATCTTGAGTTCAGAATGGCCCAATTCGTATATTTGTCACTGCCGTCCGTGGTATTTTTGCTCTTGTCATTTTTACTGAAGTGGCTTTTTGGATTTATTTTTGCAAAGGTCAAGATAGCCAAAGCTGTCTTATTAAAAATAATTATTGATTTTCATAACAATTAAAAGTTACAAAAAAACTTGGACGGCTTTGTGAAATTATGCAATTTGTCTAACCACCATTATTTTACTTCATCATACCAAGGAGCGTCACAAGATCTTGAAAGAGATGGGTATTAGTGTACAAGATGCTGGCATAGCTGTGGAAAAAGGACGATACTATTTGGTCAATCTGAATGCTGATCCTTCGCTCAATGAAATGTTGGTCTATTACCTAAAAGTAAGCACATTTTTTTATAAGAACCATTTGAGCTTCAGCTGTTTTCTTCTCGCCAATTTGAGACTCAAGTTGCTCTTAATATTTGGATTTTAGCTTCCTTCTTTAAAAATTGAACTCTAGTCTAGGGAAACTCGTTTTTCAATACGGCTAAACTAGGTATCTAAGATTTCAGTCATTATTAAAGTTTTAAGTTTTAGTACGGCGCTGTTTCTTAAAATGCGTCATTGAAAGAGGGTTTTGCTTTGGGGTACCCAAATTAGGGCAGCAATTTTTTTGATACATGATTTCAATTTGGTTGATATCGATTTTTTTTATAGGATCACACGAAAGTTGGAAAACACGATGCAGCCGAACCGCAGGTATTTTCATTCGAATTTAGAGTTGTTGTTTTTTTGTAAGGAAAAAAATTTTATTTGCTGTTTTGTTTTTTTGATGAATGAAAAAAATGTATCTATAGTGTTGCTGATAATAAAATTAAAGTTTTTGCATTGACACTGAGGATGTATAGGGTGTATTAATAGACGAAAAGCTTGTTTGTTAAAAATTTTGTTGCGTTCTGAGATGTACAGTTGACTCTCTCTAATTCGAATCCCAAGGGGGGGGGGAATTTTTGTTCGAATTATAGAGAGATTCGAATAGTAGAAAGTCTAAAGCACCTAAAGTCTTTTGACGGTGACTTTTATTTGTTCGAATAGTAGAGATTCAAATAGTAGAGTCAAATGTATAGAAATTACTCATCGATGGTTACCTATTATCAACTATTCAGAATCGTTTTTTGAAAATAATTTGAAGTTGGATTTTTGTTATATACTTTAATAAAAATTAATTTCGACAAAAAATTATGAGGATTAATCATGGCGTTCTAATGACGTTTTTTTGCAACTGAAGTAGTTTGCCAAAATGTTTGTTAAAAGTTTTGAATTTCTCATTAATTGATAGTTATCCTATCAGCTAGAAACTTTCACTCTCTTTTCCTTAATCCAATCTTCAGGATATTCAACTGAACGGACTGGGTTTACAAGCAGAACACTGTTTCATTGATATTGACAATGAAGAAGACACATCATATATCATTCCTTTCGAAGGCGCAAGGTAAATTGCATTTTATTATCTCCCAAATAACACATTCATCTCCTAAATATATTTGAAACCAAGCGACAGTGAATGCTTTTTGAAAATGGGAAGATTCAAACTCTGATAAAAAAGAATTTTTCATGATATCCGTTAGAAAGTCCTTTATACGGAAACATCCTAAAAAACCGAGTCTTTGCCACTTCAGTAGACTCTCCATAACTCGAACCTCTCCTTAACTCGAACTAATGTGTTGGCACGGTGAAAATTTTTCCTAACAAACTCGTATAAAAAACTCTCTGTTACTCGAACCTCTATAACTCGAATCTTCCCTTAACTCGAATGATTTCTTGGTCCCTTGGAGTATTTTCTCTCTAAAACTCGAATTTCTCGAAGAATTTAATTTTAGCCGGTTTTCTCCGACTTCGGGGAAGCAATGCTGTAAACAAGATATTGATATTAATAGTAAACAAACTGTAATTACTGATTTTTTCCTCAGTGAATAAATTGTTGATGCTAAAATATGTATGCTTTTAACCTTGTTATCAACCTAAAAAGTAGATATTTTATCAAATATTTCATTTCCATCAACTCATTCCATGAATTAGAAGAAAAAAAATTGCAAAAATTTCAAACTCTCTACTACTCGAACTCTCCATAACTCGAACGACTTTCAATTCCCCTTGGGTGTTCGAGTTATGGGGAGTCTACTGTAGTTCTGAATTCTTAACAATGAAACTCTAGTAGCAAACGTTCGGCTTTCGGCGATGTTTTCGTAGAAAAGGTTACGTAATTGATACCGTAGATTTTCTTACTTTGGACTTTCAACAACAATTGTTTTAAAGGATTTTTGGTTTAATTTCCTTACTTATTTATCCTTAGGACTTGCGTGAACGGCCAGGTTATCACAGAACGAACACAACTTCGGCATGGCGATCGTATATTGTGGGGAAACAATCATTTCTTCAGAATCAATTGTCCTCATTATGCTCCTCCGCCAGGTAACATAATCATTTTAAAACGGGTCCGAATGACCGTTTCATTCATTGGTCTTTAAAATACAATCTGCTATCACTTTGTTGAACTTTGTCATATAATTCATCTTCCAATTTATTTTATTATTATCAATTTATTTTCCGTTGGTATCACGATAAATTCGTTTGAATAAAAGAGACAAGTTTCTGTCTCGATGCTTCGCTCTCCAAACTCGTTTAAGAGACTTGAGTGGTCTCAAATTGGCAGGTCCGAAACCTCATCTTATATCATTATAATTAACAGGAAAACAATCAGAAGAGAAACTAGATTTCGATTTTGCTCAAAACGAATTGATGTTGAACGAGTTTGATTCCCTTGGAGGTATGTATTTGTTGTTGGTTCTATTGTGCATAATCGCATGGAAAATTCAGGGACTGCCGATATGATTTTTCATTCCATCAAGATGAATGTAGTCCAGGGGAATTTTAGTGATTTTTAATGGGACATAAACATTTTGTACACATAGAATTTTTTAGTTGAATCATATTTATTAGGGGGAGAAACTATTGGTACATTTAAACCCTACAACCCCTCCAACTAACACACATTTTCAAATCATTGGTCAAAAACT
>JAUJPO010076907.1:0-11089 GCA_032270745.1 Tiaropsis multicirrata
TTTGTATTTTTACAAATTTTGAATGGTGTTCAGTATATTTTCCTCCATATTTGTTCATCAAAATCAAACATTGCTTCCCTTTTCCTTTTCCCAGTAGATGTTATGTTATTTTGACACAAACAGTTATAAAAATCTTTTACTCCCTTTTTGTTTGAAAAAAATGATATCATGAAAACTTAGATCAGGGGAAGTAACTGAAAAAAAACTGACTAAACAACTTTTGATGTGAATTGCATTCAAACTTCAAACATTTCTGCCTATATCCAAGGTTTTTATCCGTTTTATATATTAAGTGAATTTCTATCCCTGATTGAGATTTCAAAATAATCAAATTTTCTAAAAACAATCTTTCTTTCTTTATAATGCCAAACAGTTGGGTGGGGGAGGGGGCGGCATTTCTAATTTCTCCCGCTGTAAGCTTTCATTCGTCAGAGCTACTTGCACTAATCCAAGGGTCTTTTGTTTTAAACAAAATCGGTTGTAAAAGTAGATAAATTGAAATCTCAAAAGTACATCTAATAATGTGAATAGTCAGCCATTAAAGGCGTCCAACAGAAGCTATAGGCCTAATATTAATAGAGCCAAGATCATATAATCAGCTAATTGAAAGCTAGAAGTAATTTTGAGGTAAACGATACTTGGACTTCTGTTATGAACAAGTACCTTCGCCAAAAGATGCATAAAAAGGCAATCAATATCAAAAATCATTGAATCAGAGAATAAACCTATCGGTCAGTATCAATTTGACAACGTGCACATATTTTGCTATAATGAAGAAAATATATCGCACTTACCCATTTGTCGGACCATGAGCGGTAAACAGCGCCCGGGAACAATGACGAATTCCGTGCGCGGTCGTTTTATGTACGTGACCAAGTGCACTTTCATTGGCTGAGAGGTTAACACGAACTCAGGTTTCACATTAAATTCAATGACGCCGGGCAACGAGGGGTCATTAAGGGGTGCAGTTATGAACAAGTACCTCTGCCGAAGGAAATTTTATGAAAGATTACTTAGTGAGAAACACCGAAATGAGTGTCTTTTCTACAAGAAATATCAACCGTTTTAGTATCCTGCTTTTTATCTTGTTTCCCCCCTCCTACATGCAACTTTGCAGACGTTTGGTCCCTATGCGAACCCCAGCAAAGGTTTGATAGTTTAACTTTCGTGGCACTCATTACAAAACGAATCTTTCCTCATTTTTTTACAGAGACGTACATACTATATATTGGTTTTAACAAATCCCGAGATACCAATAGTAATTTTTTAACTTGATATATTTCACCACGGAATTAGATGATCCGAGTCCGTGATTTCACTAAAACAGCTATCACCAGGACTACAAAATGTGTGACTAAATTCAAAATTTTAGTAAAACACTGCATGTATCGGCAGAGACGTATAATACACATGGGCGGATCCAGCATTTTATAAAAGGGGGGGTCCAATTTCATGCCAAAGGTGATGTGAGGGCCGAAGGCCGCCGAACGAGGGCCGTAGGCCGGAGCCAGGGGGAGAGCACGGGGGGTCTCCCCCGGAAAAAATTGAAATCCTAGCTGACCGGAGATGGCTTTTAAGCACTTTTGAGAACAAAATGAGGATAATTGTTCATTACATACAAACATCAATATCTTGCAAATTATTTTCCATTCAACTTTAAAATTGGGTCATTATTTGGCAATACACCCAATGTCACCCATTGGACTTTTGGATATTAAAGGAATTTAAAAGGTTATACAATACTCAAGTAAATACCACAGGTCAGCAATAAAATTATCATCAAAGAAAAAAGATACAAGTGTGGACGTAAAGATACAATTTGGACAGTACCACTACCTGGCTTAAAATAACTGAAGATCAAACAGCATTTCATAAATGTTAAAAATATTATATTTATAACTGTAAATTTATAATTCAATTTTTTTGTTGTTGAAAATTATGAGCAACGCCAGGGGTGTACAAATTATGATAATATAAGTAAAGGTTATATGTCTAGAAAGATAAAAGTCTATAAAAAAAATAAAAAAATAAAAATGGTTATGTCAACAACAAAGGTCCCCCTCCCAAAGTATGAGGTACATTCTGAGGCTCTAAAGCAAACCCAACAGACAACTTGTTTTACCAAACAACTAAGTATTTTGTTATAGTAGTACATAATGTATTACTATAATGAGTAGTCATTTGTGTTTTGACTTCTGGAAACCTGGTTTCTGTGACTCGTGATGCTTTCCATTTGGTTTGATGCCTCACTGGACCGGTTATTGTTTTATCATCCATACATATATAAATAGCGTGTTTTTCTCAATAAAATGCACTACTTATAATTGAAAAAACACTCGATATTTCTCAATCCGGTACTACATCATTTATTGACTATTTCCGGGTACTAGATGGGTCGCACGCTACACCTGTATATTTTATATTTCCATCCGTACTTTCTTTGACTTCGATTGTTATCCTTGTGTGCTTTAATATTAATGCAGTTAGGGGCGTAGGAAGGTATTGTTGCTTGTGGATGCGCCGACGTGCAAAGCACGGATCCGGAGTGCGAAGCACGACGATCGAAGTGGGTAGCACTGAGAGGGGGAGGGTATGGGAGTGGGTCTTCCCCCTCCCATAAGGGAGGTCTGGGGGGTCTCCCCCAGGAAAATTTTGTTTTCTGGAAGGCCGTAGAAGCAATCTCCCGCGTTCTGGTGAATATTTTTTATGTCTAATAAAGTTGGTAAACATATCACTTCGTATACTTCAATTCCGGAAGATTTTTTGCTGAACATTGATATTTCATTTTTTTAAACGGCATGTGTCGTCAAAAGAACCATGGCGGTTACGATGAAAGTTGTTTTTATTCAAAACCACAAAATTTAACAAAAACATATTTTTGTTTTATATCTTTTACTCCCCCAGAAAGTATGTATGTATATATTGTACCCTACTTATTTTTATTTACACCAGAATATAAAAAACCAAGCTTGTGAAAATGATGTGGATGCGTTCGCGTACCTGCGTATGCGTTCCTACGCGCCTGTAATGCAGTACGGTTTTGCTATTTAATCTTCATAGTTCGTTTTCATTTTTGTTTTATGACGTCATTAGTTATCTTCAAAAACCAGTTACATGTAAACGTACATGTATATAAGCCGTTGCATGCGAGGATGAATGTCAATATATATGTATTGGAGAGGAAAGTACAGTGTCAGATCAAGTAACTACTAACATCGCAATATGACTTCACCACAACAATTTACTTGTCTCCAATTGTTATGTACCAGTCACTGGTAGAGTATGCAGCCAGCAAACATTTTTCGGCTGTGTCTCTGAATGAAGGCCTGGCACACTTTGTCCAAGTCAATGTCGATGTCATGTTAGTGTGTGTGTGTGTGTGTGTGTGTGTGTCTGTTGAGAGGTTATAGTAGACAGTTCAAGTTAATTTGGTGAAGTTTTAGGGGGATGGGATGGGGGATGGGATGCGTACGGCAGCTACCCCCTCCCCCCAATAAATCTGTGTCTGGCTGTCAACTGTCAGGTTAAAACATTCATGTTCCCTCCCGGTGTCTTGCTATTGTTCCAAATAATTCCGTGTTTAAGCCTATCAAATGAATACAAATCAAAAATAGAATTGTACATTATGATTTCCGTAGAGTATGATATAGAAACAAGCATCTGTACTAGGTATAGGGTTTGATAAGATTAACATTGGTACCGACCCTACACCAGTAGTCTCATATTATTGGGAAATATATTTACGGCGGTAAGTAAATACATGGCCGAGCGAAGCGAGGCGACAATTTTAGGCGTAAGTTTTTAAAGTAAATAAAAACAAAAAACATCGGTGGTAAAAAAAAGGGGGGGTCCGGACCCCCTGGACCCCTCCCCTGCATCCGCCTATGCATGATACCGTCGGCATATGACTCTGGCTGTTGAAAAGACGTTAAACCCTAGTACTCACTACTATTGAAGCAATGGCCGTTATGGACTCATTTTACCACCATTGCTCTCACGTAAGGCTGTTAGGACTTCTCCATACCAATGGAATGTATGTGCCTATACTGCCCTTATGCCCCAGCTAGGCTAATGGTGCGTTTATGGTCTGATTTTATTTTCCTTTGCAAACTTGGAGAACTAGCTAAATTACTTTTATATAATGAATATGGAATAATCTGACCATCGGGTCTTGAGTAGCAGGTTTTTTAACGCATACAACAATTTTAGCCCTTTTTGGCCCCATAGGAAGGACGATTGCAATACTGTAGTTCAAGGTTTTGGACTGCCAAATGTGTAAATAACATTTACACTATTTAGTTGTACACTACCTGTCAATACTAAACAGTTTATAGACTGTAATCTGTATGTAGCAATACCATTACCTACATTATTCAATAAGCAAAATTTTGTCTTTTTCATAAATGGTTGCATTGGTAGTTGGGTAATTTGAGAAAATTGTTAAATTATACGGAGGTATATAGTAAGATTGTATACATGGTGGGTCTGAATATCCCCATTTCTACATATACCGGTTTCGGTCCTTTTCTATTTCCTTAATTATTGTCTTTGCTGTGTTTCTCCTTTTTGACCTTAGATATTGATTGGATATTTAAGGATTAACTTGAATATATTTTTTATGTTATGGAGCTATAACACAAAAAACCGGAGTGTACTCTCATCATAAACCGCGAAGTTAATCCTAATAATTTAATCTACTTTACACAATCTATGTGGAAATCCACTTTTATTGATGGACTCTTTTCTCTTTGAAATTGTTACGCCCCTGTCATAGCCAATCAAAAGCGACGATACAAACGGCGACGTCATTTTTTACGTTATGGGCTGAATCCAATCAAAACGCTTGTTACCAGCAAGATTAAATTATATATATTTTTTTTTTTTATTTTTCAAGATTTTCAAAACATGTACATTATACAGAACATCACATCAACACACATCCACACATTCACACATATCGAATATTGAAATTATCATCATCCTCATCCTCATATCCTCATCCTCATTATCATCATCTGATGATTTTATACAATCACCAAGACACATTCAATTATCACACACTTTCACACATAGAGAGACAAAACAAATGGACAAAGAGCACTGAGAGAGAGAGAGAGAGAGAGAGAGAGGGAAAAAGGGAGAGAAAGAAAGAGAGAGAGAGAAAGAGAGAGATCAGACTGCCAAATTTGAGTAGAAAATAAATAAAATATATAACTGCTGTGAGCATCTGTCAATATTTTGTTTTAAAGTACATTTGTTCCTGTATGTAACCATCAAAGAAAGATAGTAATAGGTTGGCTCAGCCTGCATCGTTCAAAAATCACAAATCTGACTTACACTGTACATGTATACCTGCATCAGCAGTCATTGCTACTTATTCTACTTTAATAGAGACCTGAAGAAGACAATGTATAATACAAAAAAGAAAGAGTGGTAAATATAGGTAAGGAAATATACATTGACAAATGAGATTCCAATTTAGTTTATGCTGCTTGTAAACATAAATAGGAGGGGTTGGAGTAAGCAAGAGAATAACACCTACTAACTTAACATAAATAGATATAAGACTCAGGGTTAGGAGAGGTCTAGCTCTACTAATTTTAACCATTTTTCCCATTCAGAAGTAAATCTTCTAAGACATTGTTCCCCTTTACCACGAGCAATATATTTCTGAACCTTATAGTAATCTTTAATCGAATTGACTAAAGCCGTCACATTAAGTGACTTATGAAAACATCTAGTTTTGTATATATATTGTTTAATGAACAGAGTAATTTCATTATCAATTCTGGTATAAATTCCAGTTTGGTTGATAAAACCAAAGATCATTGATTCCTTATTTAGTGAGAAGGGAATAGTGAGAGCACTTAAAAGACTTTCAAAATTGCTCAGAAAGTTTTGTACTTCCCTGCATTCCCATAAAATGTGGGTAATTGTCTCCCTTTCTATGATACAAAAAACACAGTGTGGGTTATTTACAAGTCCAATTTTGTATAAATAAGAATTGGTTGTTAAAAAATAATGATTAATTCTAAATTGCAACCATTGCAATTTTGTATTATTTGTTACCCTGAAAGGCATAGCATAAATTTTCCCCCAAGTTTCCTGATTATAGTCGAATATAGTCCCCCATTTTGTTTGAGCAGTTATTGATGCATTATTTCTGATAAGTATATTATAGAAGTCTTGAGATCCCTTTTTCTTCTTTAAAATTATTACAAGATGTAACGGTATAAATGGGTATATCACATGTTTGTTTGGCAAATTAAGTTGTTTCAGATATTTCTTTATACTTGTTATCAAACCATGATATTCTAGATAGTTAGTTATTGTACCATGTAGATCACAAAATTCCTTAAAAGACAAGAAAGAGTAGTCTGTGTTGTTTTTCAACAAATCATTAATTATCATAATCCCATTTTTAAACCACTTACGATAAAAAACAACTTTATTCCCAACAGAAATATTTTTGTTATACCATAAGGGTGTCTTAAGTAGGGCAAAATTCTCATTTTTAAACAGCTCCTCTTTTGCTCTTAATTTATACCATGCCCTAAACACATCTTTCCAAAACACATTTTTGCAATTTCCTTGAATTTTATTTAAGTACTCGTTTCCTGAGTTAGCCAAGATATGAGGATTTACACAAGATTTTAAAATGCTTACCCATTTACCTTCTGATCTAAAAAACCTTCTTATCCAACTTATTTTCAGAGCTTCAATAAAAGACATTAAATTAACCATTTTTAGCCCACCTTCTTGATAATTTTTAATTATTATGTCCCGTTTAATCTTATCAGTTTTGCTATTCCATAAAAAATTGAAAAGAACAGAATTGAGCTGTTTTATAAAATTTTCAGATGGATTAGGTAAGGAAATAAACAGATGATTCATCTGAGAAATTAATAAAGATTTAATGATATTAATTCTACCAATAGGCGTGAGCAACCTTCTACTCCAGCTCTTAATAAGAGCTTTAAGTTTAACAAGTTTTTTTATCAAAGTTCATTTTAGGTATTTTGTAAAGATCTACATGGAAATCTATCCCAAGAAGAGTAAATTTATTAACTCCCCATCTAAGATTCATATTTGGAAGGAGAACATCATTGCTGTATTTTTTACTGCCTATCCAGACAACTTCAGTTTTACCTACATTTACTTTGAGACCAGATATTTTTGCATAAATATTTAGTTCATCAACCGCCCCTTTCAGTGATTTTTCAGAACCATCTAATACCAGAGAAGTGTCATCTGCATACTGCGAGTTTAAGATGGGACAGTTATTTACATTTATACCAGTTATACTCTTATTGTTTCTAAGGCGGATTGCTAATACTTCTGCACATAGTATAAAAATATATGGAGCGATGGGATCTCCTTGACGACAACCACGATTTATTTTGAAAAATGTTGATAAATTACCCCCCTGGTTTATAGCAGAACTTGAATTACAGTGTAAAATTTTGACCCAATTTCTGATATCGTTTCCAAATCCAAAATATCTAAGTACTTCGTCTATGAATTTCCAAGAGACAGAATCGAAAGCCTTTTCAAAATCAACCATTAATAACATTCCAGGGATATCATTTTCCTCTGTATATTGCATGATGTCATAAACCAGGCGGGTATTTTCTCCTACATAACGTCCCGAAATAAATCCTGTCTGATCAGAGTTTATAATTTTTTGTAAAACTAATTTGATTCTACTTGTTATTGATCCAGAAGCAATTTTGTATACAATATTTAATAGAGAAATAGGTCTCCAATTCTTTATAAAATACTTTGATTTATTAGCCTTAGGTATACAAGTAATTATTCCCTGACGTTGTGTAATAGACAGCTGACCATTTGAAAAACCATAATTTAATGCCCTAACCACAAAATTACCTAACTGATTCCAAAAACATTTAAAAAATTCCGATGTGAATCCATCTGAGCCTGGGCTCTTATTACTTTTCATATTCTTTAGTGTTTCAGATGCTTCTTTAAGTGTAATAATACCTTCCAAACTGACCGCTTCTTCAACATTTAATCGTGGAACATCAAAATCTTCTAAAAATTCATCCAAATTTATGTCATCGACTTCATTATCAATAGAATACAATTGTTCATAAAAAAATTTCACCTCATTTAATACATCTACTTGTTTAGTTAGAAATTCCCCATTCTCCCGTTGTAACTTTGGAATGATTTTTGATACAAAATGTCTATTTTCTAAATTAAAAAAATAATTGGTAGGTTTTTCACCCTCATCAATCCATAAGGCTTTTGCACGTATTATACTCCCTTTTATCCTATGTACTCTAATCTTTTCCAATTCCTTTTTTCTCTCAAGTAACTTGTCTAAGTCTACATTAATCTCATTTTCCAGTTCCTGTATTTGATCTATTAAGGTCTTTTCCCTTGCACAACACTGTTTCTTTTTATAGGAAGAATATGAAATTGACTTACCTCTAATTTCCATTAATAGTGTTTCTAAAAATAACTGATCATTTATAACAAACTGTAAATCTGAATCAGGTATATCATCAATATTTTCAGGATTGTATACAGGAAGGCAATACTGTAATTTAACTGTTTTAATAGTATCATTAATTATATTAAGATATTCCAGGTCATGTAATAAAGAACTATTTAACTTCCATAGACCTTTACCTTTTTTAAATTCGTTAAATTTTAACATAATTTTTGGGAAAGAATGGTCTGATCTGTAACCTGGATCTATACTTGTCTCTTCTACATTTTGTAATAAGTTCCCAGAAACGAAAAAGTAATCTAACCTAGCCTGCTTGATAGGTTTACTCCTACGCCATGTATATCTGGAAATGTCAGCATGCTGTTCTCTAAAAACATCTACTAAATCAAAGTTATCTATTATTTCTAATACCCTATCACGAGCCTTTGGATTATTAATATTTTTGTAGTTTTTATCACAATCTAAATCAGGATTAAGAACTAAATTAAAATCCCCACAAACAACACAGCTATCATTTTTAAACTCATAGATTTTCTTCTATTTTATCATAAAAAGTTGGGTTGTCAGAGTTTGGACCATACAATGTAATTAAAGTTATTTTCTTACCTTCAATTTCTAGATCTAATGCCAAAAAATTCCCTGTTAAGTCCTTTTTTTCCTTTATCACCTTGACTTCAAAATTGTTATTGATAAGTATTGCTACCCCCCTTGCATTGGATTTAAAAGAATTAAAATAGCAGTTATAGCCCCATTCACTCAGTAAGATTTCTTCCTGTTCTTCGGTAAAGTGAGTATCTTGCAGACAGTAGATATTGTATTGCCGATCTCTTAAATAATTAAAAACATCTTTGCGCTTAATCTTGTCACCAAGGCCCTGACAATTGGCAGATAATATCCTAATTCCCTCCATAACTGTTTAAGAAATTACAATGAATACAACAATATTCATGCACATATATGTATATCAACCCAGATGCTTTCCCTCTCCAAATTCCTTCAAGTCTTGTAATAAAACTAGATGTACAACGACCTATTATACCACGCTCGAATCTAGACTTACATGTAGTAGCATAAACGAAATTACCAGAAAGTGTAAGCCAATATCCGTACTTATGAAGTTCATCTATCAGTAAAGATACATCTATAAACTTACCAATACCATCATGTATGGAGTTACAGCAGGCATTAAAAATTGACCGACGAAAACTACACAGCAGAAACAGTATTTTCCCGGCGTGATGTCTGACACAAGAGATGAAATAAAGAACTGAACACAGAGAAAAGACACACAAAAGAAACACATAACGGACACAAATAAACATTTAAAATATAAAAAGTGGTCAAGAATGACTGACACACTATCACCTATACACATTCATCTAATATTTCATTCATATTTCATTCACCTGCATGCCACACCTCATCCATTCGTTCCCATTTATCCAGTCTTTCGATCCTCACTCATCGTTGGTCTTTTATCTAGTTCGGCACTCAGTTTTAGTTTGTCAGACCCCCAGAATACATCTCCCAGCCTTCAGGAGTGTATTTTTATTTTACCTTTTAGGGTGTGAACCCGATACCTATGTCGTTGATAACTTTAGTGACATATACTTTGACTTTGATATACTTCACACCTCTAAAGAATCAAAACATTCATATCTCTACTCCTATCTGTCATTAGAATACTCAAGGCTTTAACAAGTCCTTTTATAGACTTAAAACTATAGTTTCACTAGTTGTGTCTCTTCTCCATTACCGTCCTTATATGTCTACTGCTTCGTTGAACATGTATATACCCCATTACCCACACACATTAATCTTATTGTATCCCTGTTACTCAAATACCAAAATTTGTTCATAGTGTTTTAATTGACCATACAACTGATACTTATGTAAAGTGCATTGTTTCTTAAAACTTGATGTTATAGAAATTTGAAGAATCGCTGAAGTATATAAATAAAAATAACTTTAAGAAACAACGATTTTTTGTTTATTTTAGGAAATTATCATTCAATAATAAATATTCATGCCATTGAGTTCTATATACTTACTGTTATCTGTTATTCTCACCACCTAACACTTATACTGTTTATGTTTGTATTCAGAATTATAAAGAATTTAATTATTTTGACCTTGTTGACCTGTCAGTATAGTGTCTCTATGTGTTTCTGACATATTCTCACTTCGTGTCTCTGTTTACATAAGTAACAACTTTTTGATAGCCTAAAAATTATTCTCTCCCCTTATCATAAATGTAAGTATCGTGACTGCCGTTACATATAAATGTTTGTCTGGTTGTAACATTTTTAAAATGAACGTGTGGTTTATACTTAATTGCACATGTGCTAATTCAAGTTTTCAATTTAAAAAAAAGTAATTTCCTAATAGCTCCGTTATAATTGTAAACTTCTTTTTCACAACGTCTTAATTATATCTCTGTATTGTTTACCCTGTCCCATATTTCTCTATTGTTTACCCTGTCCCATATTTCTGTATTATTTATCCTGTCCCATATTTCTCTATTGTTTACCCATGCAGACTCTTACAACTTCCACGCTAGTTTGACAAAACTACAACCTTTATTTTATCCCTATCTGGATATTTGGAGTTTCT
>JAUJPO010076918.1:0-11088 GCA_032270745.1 Tiaropsis multicirrata
GTTCCTGTAGCGACATTGAGGCCCGTAGGGCCTCTATGTCGCGCCAGCGGCATGCGACGCTGGCTTGCCAGCTAGTTCTTAAATAATTCTCTTAAATGTTTATTTTTTTGCCGACCGACCCACATTTTAAAACTGCTTCGCCTGTAAAACAACAAATCAACTTGGACTCGCCTTATAAATGTTTAGAGAAGATTTTGCAGAGTTTGTATAATTTATACAACGGAAATATGCGTTTGTTTATAATTTATATAAAGGAAATTATTCCAACGAACCGATGAGAACCATGGGAATAAACATGCTTAGAACTACACGTTTCTTTTATTAGAACATCAAAAGTTTTGGTTGAGGCTAGATGTTCTTATTTTTCCAACCATTTTCAGCCTCAGGGGTTCTTATTCATGGTCTTAAAATATATAAACCCAAATAACAAAGAAAAATGCATTGTCTCAAAAGAACCGTAATAATAAAAGCGTGCAAAATCCTCCCTTGCAGTTGAAAAACTTTTCTTAATTTCAGCTGGCACGTTCTTAATATGTTCCTAATTCCATTCTCAGTCTGAATGTTCTTATAAACTACTACTATTTTGGCGGGAACAAAATATAGCGGATTAGGCGGGAACTTAATTTGGCGGATGGCAAAAAAAAATTAATTTTGCAGGAATTTAATTTGGCGGATGGCAAAAAATAATAAACTTGGCGGTAATTTAATTTGGCGGATGCTGAAATTTTTAACCTTAAAATAGAGTAAAAACAGCAGAAAACACCTTTAAGGGTGCATATATTCAAGAAAGTTTAATTTGGCGGATGACGGAAAAAAGTTAATTTTGGCGGATTTTGGGCAAAACCGCCAAATTCGCCAAAATTTCTTCCCTCCAAAATTTGTCACCCTAATGTATGTTCTGATAGAGAAAAAAATGTGTACCCAATGACTCTGATGAAAGCAACTTTAAAAACAATGAAATAATTATACTTACAGCTTCCACATTATGGTCAACCACCAATTTTGTCTAAAGAAATGAGGAGAAAATAATATTAAAAGAAATCAAGCTTTGAATGATTGCATGTCTTTGGTCAAAATTCTTACATTTTGGCGAATACTTTTATAAATAGGATTAAATTTCGCGAGATTAAATTTCGCGATTTCGCCCTTTTCGCCAAAATTTGTCTCGCGAAATCGCGTGGGTTTGTCCATTTGCGAAATTAAATCCACGCGAAATTTTTGAAACTACCATTTTAGCAAAAAAAATTTATCAAAACCATGCAATTTTGGTAAAATATGTCCATTTTTAGTCATTGGCGAAATTAAATCCACGCGAAAATCTTGACTAACGAAATTAAATCCAAAAAAAATCGCGATTTTCCTATTAAAGTAACAGGAACTTTACATCGGAAAAAATGTACTTTTGATGAAAATTATATTAGATTATCTGATTAGATTGGATTTTAATTGGATTATCATTTTAAATTGCGGGACAATTCAGAAAATTAAGAGTTCACGTCCAGAATTTAGAAAAAGAAAACGGGAGATACTTACTTTAATTTTCTTACAAGGATTACCATATAGACAGTAGAAACATTGCTCTAGCTCCTTTGAGAGTGTCTAAAAAACCGAAAGAAAAGGATCTATGTTCAGAAAAAAACAAAAGAAAAAAGAAAGAAAGTAAGCACCAAAATAAATCATAATTTTGTGGCGTAAATTTTGTCTTCCGTTTAATTAATTCTGGGTGTTTTCGCAAAAGGCTGTACTATAAATTGTTAACTGGTCATTTATACGCAATTAGCCTAAATGATTTCTACGCAATTCAATTGGAATCAATTGGAACCAATTGCATCGCAAAAAAATCATTTAGACAGCTTGCGTAAAGTGTTCGATTAACATTATTATGAGCACTTACATCTCGTTCTTTACCAGCGCACATGTAAAGTGAAGAGGATATTTCTTCGACCAAACAATGTAACAGCATCCCTTCATCGTTACAACACCAGTGTTTCCTACAGTTGAATATGGCAGAAAAGTAATACCAAATTTTTATCGAACATTGAGTCTTTAATTACACTCATAATAGAGAACGTTTACTATTTATTACTCGAATCTGATTGGTTCCTGAACGTACAATTACTTCACTAATAGTACAAAATATCGTACAATTTGTTTTGATTCATAACCCAATGATTTTATCTTATTCCAAAAGTTATTGTTTTCTTTTATCCAAATAATTTCTCTTTACTCAGAGTATATTGTTAATTCACTCAATCAACGTTCGTCAATTTCATTTTTAATTACCGCGCCTCATGAAAACTTTCGAAAGACGAAAGAAAATACAGCCTTCTCTGTGAACAAACTTTCGTAAAGAGGGTCAAATTCGCGAAATTTATTTCTCCAATTTTTAAGTATTTAATGACCATTCCTGACAAGCGATGATTAAGTACTTTACCTTCCTAAGTGGTTGTGAGCTGTTCTTAAGAAGTCCAACGCGTTCTTTTTCGGTGAACAAATGGAATCTCTACTGTCTCCAGAGCCTTGCGATAAATCGTCGACTTGTATTATTTCTTCGTCAACTGATGGTGGTTCACTTGGTTGTAAGCTATTAAATTAAAAAAAGCAATGATAATTGTTTTCATAAGATAGTACTCGAGGAGCCACAAAGGATGTGGTAAAAACATTTCAGACATTGCCAATTTGTAATTAATTTAAGAACAAATCCCTGGCATCTAGGACAAAGGTGAACAATTTAGTGAATAATTCACACCATCCTACATTAGAGGTAATTTCTGAGAAAAGAAAAATTATGCATCAATTTTGATTCCAAAGAACAGCTTTTCAAAAAGGTAGATAAAAATCAATTAGAAACAGAGCTTCTAAAAAATGTTCGTTAATCATACCCCTGGAGATATAGAGTGAATTCGAACGGTAAAAACTGATACCTAGTTTGTTTAATATTTTTCCATTTGATAACTCGATATAGAAGTAACCATGGTAATGTGGTGACATCACATTCATCGTTCGATTCGCACTCGGAATTTGTCTCCATCAGCTGTAGAACAAATCGTAGAATTTTAGTGCTTAGAGGAATATCTAAAAGCTAAGAACGAGCGCTAAAATCAAGGCGTTTTCAAATCTAATAAGTCAATCATAGTCAGGTAACAGGTTACTTGACCAAAGCATCGTAGTTTTTCAAATCGAATTCGAGAAACGTTTTCTTCATGAGAACTTTAGTTTGAATTATTCAAAATAATGACGAAAAGCTTTTTTATAAATTGTTGCTCACTAAGCAGGTAAAATGTTCGGGGAAGGATGTTCCAAATATGAGTGATATAGCTCACAGTTAACTACTATTGAACTGAAGCAAATGCAAGAAAAGCCCATTGTAGGCGATTCAGAACTATCATTTCACAAAAGCCCTTGCGGAGCAATAATTTGAAGAAAAAAATTCCGTCAAAGATATATTGAAAAATATTAAGAATAAGTTATTTTTTCAAATTCATCTTACTTTGACAAGTTTTTCGCAAAGGGATTGGACAAAACCTTCAGCTAGCAGATTTCTATTGTTGTCGTTGACAAAGTAACTAAAGAAAACAATATGCAGAAGAATTGTAAAATCATAGTAAATGCAAAAATTTAAACTACAGACCATAATTAGACAAAACCCATCTGAGCTTTTTTTAGGCTTTTTCACAGGGTATGGCTTATACTGACTCGGCTATCTATGAACTAGTTTGAATACGAAAGAAGCAAGAAATGATTGTCTTTTTCAACCCTTTGTGAATATGTGCGTTTTGGTACCAATACTATATGGGATATAGTTTGAAAGACAATGAAAAGAGACCATCTCATTTGAGATTTCCTTAGATATTGCATCTGGTACAGACAGGGAACATTTTGAGCTTTGTGCTATGGATGTCTAAGTCACTGTAGAATCACTATTTGTAAACTGAAATAATGGATTGTATTTTAAACCGCAAAAAATATGGTTGTGTATTTTGAAAAGACGCAATAATACATACTTGTCAAGAACTTTCAAAACATCATTAAAATGAGCTTTCCATCCATTAATTATTGTGTTTTGTGGAATGGCTTCTTTCAAAATCAGTTTCACGCAATCCAAACAGTTCTGAAAAACACGCAAGCATACCATATAATTAATCTTCTATTTTGAGACCACGTTCATTCTTTAGTACGAGAATCGTAAGAATACAAATTTTTTTCTCGATGCTTCGTTCTTCAAATGTTTAAGAGACTTTACAACGGAAAGCTTGAGTGGTCTCAAATTGGTACGTCCACAGCGTCATATTTTAGCATATAATTCATCTGCCGAATTGAGACCATGTCGTTCTTTAGTACAAAAGTCTCTAAAGATTTCTTGAATAAAAGAGACTAATTTTTGTCTCGATGCTTTGTTCTCCAAACTCCAGACTTTACTACGAAAACTTCAATGGGCTCAATTCGACAGCTCCATAACGTCTTAGTACATTTTTTACAAAGGCAAAATAATTGAAATAAAAAGACGTCAAACAATCCTTATAATAATTCACGGTACCCATTACGTAATCTTTTCTACGAAAGCATGTTGGAAAACAATGGTTCCGTATTAAAGATTACCTTATGGATATCATGAATTCAAAAGCGACATATTTTTTAAGAGATCGGAGATATTAAGATATTTTGCTGCAAAAGGCCTCGCAAGAAGTCATTGCAAGGACGAAAATGTTCACTTTATACGGCTGATCTTAATTCACAATTTGATTCGACACGGCAAAAAAACGACCGACTAAAGTAGGTCAAACAAACACATTTAGATTATAGAGTACCTCGTAGGACGATGTTTTATGGTATGACTGAGTGAGAAGGTAGAGTTGGATTGGTCTTTCCTTGCTTTTGGAGACCTGTAATATAAATATACATAACGCAATTTATTAATCTTTGCTACAAAGAACCAAAGATATTATTTTCAATAACCAAAATTTGACCACAAAGGCCTGAAAATCAAGTTAATGGACCTTTTCGTAAATTACGTCATGAGAAGCACTTACCTTGTTCTAAAAACATTATTATGGTGATTATTTCTCGAGTCACTCCATTCAAAGTAATATATTTTCATCTAGTGTCGCAAAAAATGATTACCTTGACAACATCTTGAAATAGAGGCTATTGTCGTTTGTGACGTAATTCATAAAAAGTCAATGAAGGATGAGAACAAACCTTTTGGTCCATTAAACAAGGTTCGAGCATCGTGATGATCTTCTGGTAATTCTTACCATCGAATATTTGCTGCAACTAAAAATGAAAATCAAAACATACGTACATAAAGTATTATAAATGCAGTAAATATAAACTCATTTTTTGCAAAATATTGCATAGTTCCAAACCAAGCTGGCATGCAGACGAGACAAATTTTATTAAAGGTGGAAGATATTACTTTGCCAATTAAATGGCCGGTATCCACTTATCGAGAGGATCGCACGATTTTTAACAGTATTGTAACATTCTATTGACAACTGACCTCGTCTGTCGTTTGACTTTGATTCAATCTATCAATCATCTTGTCAACATTCTCTAAGAAGAGGAAAGGAGAAAAACACTTGAATATAATTAATGACACATAAAGACTCGTCATAAAATTCTGAAGAAATTTCGTATTAATTGATGCAATTCTAACTCGACATTGATTCGAATATAATCGCGTGTAAAAATCGAAAAGGCTCGCCAGCCCCTTGCTTTCAGAAAACTGAACAATTTTTTTCAGATTCGGTTACATCAATTAAAATGTACTCATCAGTTAAATACAACTTAATTTCTGAATTTTGTACACTCATCAACCAAATCAAATTTAAGTGTTTAAAAGTATGATGAACAATTCCAGGTAACGGGTTGTTCCAGAAAAATAATACGCACGGGGGTGGGGGTATAACCTTTTTCTCATAATTTATCCCATATATTTAACATTTTAGACCCCCCTGACAGTAGATTTACCCTTAAAAGCTTTGGTTTAAGCCCTCTGACAACCAAAATTACCTCGGATATTAGCCAAATTCATGTTAGCCCCTCCAACCTCTCTGCAAATGAGGGAGCCCAATGTAAGATCGTAGACTACTAACAAAGCAAATGTTACCCTTGTTGATGACGTTATCTGTTTGACAATTACGAAGGACTACGCCTTCAAATGTATCACCGTAGTAAGAGGTAAGATAATCGAGACACTGAGAAGAAAAGAAAGATAATGAACAAGAAAATGGGTCCTCTTTCAAAATACCATATTTATATAGACCCTATAATAGTGGGCTATTGTTCTATTTTTATTTTTATAGGGGGGCTTTCGACCCCGCTGCCCACTAGAGACTCTGTCATCGGCTTGTTTATATTGTGGCTCATCTTTTATTTGATAAACGCTGAAACGATCGACGTACTTACTTTTTCTCGCTTAACCAAATACTTCTTAAAGGTTTTAATAGTGTATTAAGTATACGTTGACGTAATATAATCGAGGTCAGATGGTCAGTAGACTTTTAAAAATGTATTCCTTCCAACTGTGTTTTTTTGGTGATTTTCAGCTATTTAAAAAAAGGTCTACAAGAACATTATGACCGTGATTGTATATTGACGATCGTGTTAGAGCATGAGAGTCCTACTACTAAAGTACTTCAAATGAACTTACATTATGGAAAGCATTGGTGGCTTGTGCTATTTGGTTTTGATCCATACACAAACGCCCGTGCAAATAGAAAACTAAAATATAGAATAGCAGAAAGTGTCTTACTGTCGTTGCTTCTATAGGTAGGAAACAAAACTTTTAAAGCTACTGTTGCTTAAACTACTTAAACTATTATGGCTACTTGAAATAAATGTTTTTGGTAAAAGAATAACCCTCCAAAATCGTACATCGAATGACGAAATGGTGGTAATCTTTGGCACTCTTGTTCAATAAGTGATCATTGTTTGCAGCAAGTAACGATAAATAACTGAAGTCTCTTTGGAATTTTGTTTTCATCTCATCTTGGAATAACGATGGTGAACTTGATGATGGTTGAATTGGTCTAAATGACGAAAATAGGAAATGGCGTTTTTAAGCGGCTGTAAAACGTTTCTGATTTTCTTCTTCTTCTTCTTCCATTGGGCTTTTCCAGAAAGAGATTTGTACACCCACGATGTTGAGGATATTGATTTTCCACCCAAGGGGTCAGCTCATAAAATATGGTGGATCTTTGAGGAGAGTACACCAAAATCTGGGGAAAACGAGTGGACATCTGAGGCAAATAATGTCTAAAAAAGAAATTTCCCTCGATGGATAGTGTTAAATTTCATCAAAATATTAATACAAATTTTCAAAACACGAACCCGGGGGGGGGAGGGCAGTTAGGCAAAATCGGGTACAGGGACGTGCCGTCCGTCAGGGCAGGGCAGGGCAGATTATGAGAAATATTTGCCTTCTAGTGTCTGACAGGGTCCAAAAATCCGGCAAATTTGCTAAGAACTTGTCAAAAATTAGTATCTTACAGGGTCCACTTTTCAACCTCCAGGCGGCACGTCCCCGTCAGTCGTCAAGGTCATTGCCCCTCGGGACGTGAAGCAATCATTCCTACACGATACCCAATATACCGGATATCGGAAAGGGTTATGACATAAAACATACGAAAATATTTATATAAATGTTTTTTATGAAATTCCCAAAATGATACAATACTACATACTTGTAAGAGCAGCTTCTTTGATTCAACCAGTCATCTAGTTGTATTTCCAAGCCAAGCAGAATAACCTAAGAAAGAATTTCAAAAGAGTTTGTGAAATTGGCTTCAAATCGACATAAATTAAGAAGGGAAGGAAAATACAGTAAAACTGGTGGGGAAACTTTCTTCCGAATTTGGCATATAATTCATCTGCCAAATTGAGTCCATGTCGTTCTTTAGTAGTAAAGTCTCTAAAAATTGCTTGAATAAAAGAGACCAATTTTCGTCTCGATGCTTCGTTCTCCAAACTCGTTTAAGAGACTTTACTATGGAAAACTTCAATGGGCTCAATTTAGCAGCTCCACAACCTCTTGGATTAGAACCGAACACTGTTACCCAGCAGATACGGAACATTGTTTTAACGTAGAAACGATGTTGTTCTAACGTAAGAACGTTGCTAGAACGTTGAAAAACGTCATTTCTCTCTGCTGGGTACTCGAGTAGCGAAAAATAATGTAACTATTTTAGGGGACTTGCAAACAGCAAACAATTTAAAATGGCTTTCTATATAAGAGACACAGCCATACCCTTCCAATCTTGGCTGCATATTGGGTTTTGTCATTTCTGGAAAAATAATTCATTAAATTCTTCAATAGAAAATAATAGACATGTTTTGCTTTTTAGGGCGTAAAACCTCCACAGAACTGAAAAGGTTAGGGCGTTTTTTTCAATGAAAGATTACATTTTACTCAAACTCCATAAGATTATCAACAATTTCATCATCTTTTATTTTAGACAAATCCCTAAAAAACTATTATAAGCGCTTTGATGTTAGTAGCAGCAAATAAAAGGAACACGTTTAACCCAGGAGTCGCAAAACGTCTTTTTTAACGTTGTTTTGACGTCTTGAGAATGTTTTAACGTTAAAAAGACGTTGAAATAACGTCGGGTGTTTACTGGAAAATAATCATATTCAACTTACTCGAAGATATTGGGTAGCTGTGTGTGTTTACGGTAGGTATGATAAATTTTGATGAATTTCAATGTCAGTCTTGTTTGCCTAAAAATGAATAAGTTTCAACTTTAAAGAAACTTGCTATAAAATAATACTGAGAGTAAAATTTTGAAATATTTTTGATAGGTTAGCCCCTCCAACCTCTCTGCAAATGAGGGAGCCCAATGTAAGATCGTAGACTACTAACAACTAAATAAAAACAACCTAAAAACGTATATACGTAGTCCGCTCTCACCATAAGGTAAGATGGAAAGAGTTTGAGTTTTTGGATTTCAAGGTTTGTATAGACACTAAAAATAAGATTGAAAGAAAAAATATGTTGATACGATTTTATAGCTATCTACCATTTTTTTTCCCACATGTCAGCTAACGCCATTAATAATTCTTCCATGATTGTTATACAAGTCCTAAAAAAAGCAGTTAAAAAGTTTTTCAATAAATCAATTCAAAAAAATCGGTATATTTTACGTTTTCTAATACATTTCCGTAAACTCAACAGCGATGGCAAATACATTTCTAACAGTTAAAGACAATTCGAGGGAATACATAGAGAGCTAGAGTAGGAGGAGTAGGACGAATGGAACGCAAATCAAGATAGCAATGAAAGACCATGACACTCGTCAATGACACAGTGGGTCAGGGTGCAATGGCTCCCTCACGTTTTTTATTTAAACAATGCTTTTTCTCTAATAAATTTATTTGATTTCCCTCTGTAAATACCGGGTGTGCCACAAAAAAGTTTCTCTCTTTCAGATGAATTTTTGAGAAAAAGTATTGGGAATTTTTGAGAAAAAAAACTTTGCATTGATACCCTCGATTTTGAAGATGTTTTTAAATCACAAAAAAATGTTTTTTCTTTGTAACTTTTCGAATATTGATCAGAATAGTGTATGATACATCAAAATTTAAGTTAGCCAGGAAAGGCTAACTTAAATTTTGATGTATCATTCACTATTCTGATCAATATTCTTACGATGCAAAAAACTTTTTCAAAAATTCTCAATACTTTTTGAAAAAATTCATCTGAAAGAGAGAAACTTTTTTGTGGCGCACCCGGTACAATCAAAGCGTAAAAAAGCCTTAAAAAGCAAAGATTTTCTCGTTACCCAACTTAATAAACGCAATCTGATAAGATCGTTTATAGTTTATAGAGAATGAAAGATATAGTACGACATAATGAGATTCTTCTTACTTTTTCTGGACATTGTTGTTGATGAAGTTGGATACAGAAATTGATTCTAAAACAAATAAATGTATTCTTTCAAAAGCTATAAATTCATTTTGTGGAAGATTCATACACACATCGCGTTCGCACATTGATTAAAATCAACATTATTGTTGTAAATGTTATAGAAGTGCGACTTAATAAGAGCTCATAATATTGTTCAAAACCCATGAACTGACATAATACATGTTATTGAGTTGATTGGTTTGAAAAAACTGTTTTCCAACCTCAGCACATTTTTGACTCGGTAGTCGGCAAATTGGCTTTAAGCTGTGTGAGCTTGCCGGCGATCTAAAGATTGAGAGGACAGAGGCTACTAAAAAGCTCTGTTTAGAGGGAGGAAGCAAAATTTTCATCAAGTACCCTTACCTTTGCGAAGATCTTCAGCTGTACCGAAATGATGTTGACTAAATAAAAATATTTAAATAATTACAATTGTAAGTTATCTTCATTCTTTATGATTAATTTTCATTATAAAAATAATTGATTGGGTGAAAAATTATTTTTAAGAAGTTTTAACGGTGTTCTTATGCTAAAAACTTCTCTTGAGCGGCTAAATTTGTATATCAATTTGTAGGACCTTGGGCAAAAACAAAACTTGACTTTTTATATCCGACGAAAACATTTTTGATTGAATTTTTACCACAAGTTTATGCGTTTAACTAAATATTTTCAAGGATAAAAATGGTTTGTTTGTAGTATAAGAAAAATAGCACGAAAGAAATTGGAAAGTTGGATAAAATTGTTAAACTAGCCCGTGCGGAATAATCTCGGCCGCTTGAATACCGTGCAGTTTTTGGTATTTTGAGATTATTACTTAGAATAAAGATTTCGTCTTAGATAATAAGACCACCGAGCTATGAAACAACCTCAAAATCATTCTGATTCATGAGATATTGGTGTTTAGAGTTTGGCCTAGCTGATTTTATAAAAATACTCTGGCGCTTAAGGGTCCATTGAACAGCTTTGAGTACATATAATATTAATAATTAATTTCCCTCTGATCTTTTATAAATAATTCTATAATTAATTTTACATTCTTATTCGACATTGATATAAAATTTGATTATTTTTGGTCAGCCAAAGCTGAGCATTCAATTCCCTATTCAGCAGGCGGGTGCGGGAGTCAGAAATCAAAACGTGTTTCCCCGATTTCTAAGTTTTCATCCGATCGGGTTAAATTTGGT
>JAUJPO010076929.1:0-11087 GCA_032270745.1 Tiaropsis multicirrata
CCTTACAGAGATAATTTAGCCGTTGCAAAATATTAAAGAATTATCTCTTTTATATTCTTGAATGGTAAAATAATGCGAAATTGGACTAATCGAACTAACTAATTGGACTAGTCAAACTTAAATTGGAGCTCGAATTGTGAGAGTTCGATTAAGTCCGATAACCGAACTTAATCGAACTCTAATCGACGAACAAAGTTCGATTAAGTTCGACAACGTTCAATTAAAAAATCATTTAGATTTATTCGATTAAATGGGTCTGGGCTGGAGGTATGCTTCTTCCAGCCAGAACTTTGTGTTTTCTGCCTCTGAAAACGGAGTAAATTTTTTAGCGCATGTGCATATAATGCGAAAAATCTAAACATTGAAACGGGTCTTTAATTAGTCGCACTTACTAAATTTCATCTGTGGACTTGATCTTAAAAACCTGCCAGATGGAGTGTGAAACTAACCCACAAAAAGCACGGAAAGACAAGATACAAATGATTTTGCTTTTTTAATTCATCTACTGCGCATGCGCGCACTCTTTATTTTTGCTGTAAAAACTCCCTTAATTAGGGGAGTTTTAGGCTCTGTGATACACAAGATATAATTTTGAGGCAAAATATCCATCTTGGTTTGTTGTTTACATTGGGCAAAAATGGCCGACTAAGTAATGAAGGTGGTTATGGAAAATTTGAAATTTTGAGCTCTCCTAAATAGGGGAGCATGTCCTAATTAGGGGAGTAAAAGTCCCTTAACTAGGTGACTTTCCTAATTAAGGGATGATCCCCTTATTTGCAATTATCCTTCACTGGTGAAGGCCCATCGTAGCAACTTATGTATGCAGAAAGAGATTGATGTCACATCTTGATTCGTTAAAGATGTTGAAATGTTAAACAAGACGACTTAAAGTCGAAAATTTTGCCTACTTACATAGCTTCAATTTTTATGCTTTGCAGGCAAAAGCCTAAAGACCTGTCAGAAAACAATTTTTTACATTTATATTCTATGAGTTCACTGAGACAAAAAACGTATTACATGCAAATATATTGGAGTCCTAAATATATTGGAGTCCTAAATATATGAAGTATTTACAGGTTGCAAAGATTGAATTCAGAAATGAGAGGGTGTTTAAGACTTTCTTTTGGTAAGGCATTCCACTCGCCAACGACTGACGGTATGAAGGAGTTTTGATAAGCCAGGATTCGATCATGAATTGGGATATACCTTGATCCATCCCTAGCAGAAGTAGGACCATAACCTGGTGCCTTTTCTAGTGTCCATTACGAATATCATAAAGAGTTACTAGAGAGCAGATAGACAGTTCACACAAGAGGGGTAACCAACCAAGTTTGTTTATCATTTGGCTTGGGCTCGATTCCCAAGACCAGTAATCAAAGACAAAGTGTGCTGCTCTTCTCTGTACATTTCCAAGTATCACATAGTGATTTGGTTCCAACAGGGTTCCAAACAGGAGAAGCATAGTGAAGGATCGGTTGGACATATGTTTTATATGCTTTAGATCGGACATTTCTAGAGCATTTTCGCATGTTTCGCTGTAGGAATCTTTGCTTTTGAATTGCCTTCTTGCAGATGGAATCAATATGGGTGTTCCATTTTAAGTTTTTATTGATTGTAACACCAAGGTACTTAGCACATTTAACATTTTCGAGCTTTTCGTTATGGACAGTCAATGATTTACATTTTTCAGGATGGAACTCCACATCCCAAAACTTTTCCCATTCTTGTAATTGGTTTTGGTCTTGTTGTAGGATGTTGCTATCGTCAAACAAATCTATTTCACCATACAAGTATGCATTATCAGCAAAGAGTCTTATTTGAGATTTCACATAGGGTGGCATATCATTAATGTATATGAGAAACAGCAAAGGTCCAAGAACAGTACCTTGTGGGACTCCTGATAGAACTGTTTTTTTGTCAGAGGATTTACCATTCAGAATCAATCGGCCACCAACCATGAGTCATGGAACCAGAGCCAATGGGGGCGCGCTTGCTCCTCGTGTCTGCCATCAAATCGAAGTAGTTAAAAAACCCCAGAAAAACATGATTTTCATCTATAATTTAGTGAAGAATAGTTTATCCTTCCTCAAATTTACAGAGGAACTAACCGCACATTTAATAATACTTGATCAATTTACAGTTATCCTTTATCATAATTATCTTCAAGTCTAATAGCAATAGAAGAAATATATGTGTCCACCGTCAAATCGCAGTTGTCCATAACTTGATGAAAGATTCTTCACTCATCCTCAAATTTACACAGAAACTGGACTCTAGTATACTTTATTAAAAAAATCCCAGTAACATTTTGCCATATAATTGTTTATATTTTGTTGGAGCAAAGAATGTTTGGTAAAAAGGTAATAATAATATAAAAAAAATTACTTTAGTATGATTTCTTTATCATTGCTAATTTGTTTGTTAAAAGAGCTATTGTTTTACAAAATGAATGGATAAAGTTTTCAAAAGAATCTTCTTCAATATAATATTTATGACTTATAATGAAAGGAGTAGATTTAGAGGGAGTAGATAAAGTTGTGTCATGTAGACGAAACTTTGAAGGCCTTTGAAAGGTCATGACTTTTCTTTGGGTGAACCAAATTGCCTAAAACTTTCAGGAAAGCTTTGTCATAATGTAATGAACCTAATACTTTGTTCAGGATAAATTATGTTTTGACTTGTTATTGTTTTTTTATGATTCTTTTTCTTGGTAATATGACCTGAAAAGTTTAGTATTTTGTGTTTTTCATAACTTGCATGCGTTAACCCTTTTCGTGCCGAGCCCTTTTTTGGGGTACTTTTTTGTCAATATCTCCTGAACCAGAAGGAATTAGAGGTTGATTTATAGTTCCTTGGATAGCAGAGAGTCTCATTCTTTTAGGGCCCCTTCGGGGCCACCCATTTAAGACGTGGGAAGGGCTTTTTTTTTAAACCATCTTTTAGCCATCTGCGTGGCCCAGACTTACTTAAGGGCAAACTGCCCAGTGGTGCGGCTTCAAACCAATCCTTTGAAATCCAATGTTGGATATCCTACATTGGCACTTGAAGGATTAATTAAATTCTGAATATCTGATTAAATTCTTGCTGTTTTGGCGTATTTCCTCAAATAAGCGCTGCGGTGCTCTTTAAATTTTTGACATGTTAGGTGCAGCGCTCTTTAGAGGACGGCGCTTATCAGCGGGCAGCGCTAAATAGAGGAAATACAGTATAATGGTTCACTTCTAGACTGCCCAAGTAAGCGTATTTGGTTAATTCTTCCTTGTGAAAACATTTAGGGCCTGTAAGTGAATTTTGCAACTTGAATCAGCTTCTCCAGGTTATATTATTAGGTTATCTCTCAGGCTTGTTTTAAGGGCACACCTTGTTTACCAAATTTCACACCTAATGAATATTAATTTCTGCTTTATAGAGCCCATAAATGTATAGTATGTTATACATTTTCTGTTAGGCCAATCTTTTTTGCATCCTAAAATCAAAGAGTCACAAAGAAAAAAATTGATGGAGAAGAAAATGAAGGGTTTAAAGAAGTGCATTTCACCTTTGATGTCCTTATTTTGGACGAAAATTAAATAAGATTCAGGTAATGTATTTGTTTGCTAACTAAAAACATAACATCTTCAAAAAGGTGTTTTTTGGGCACTTTTTCATCTAAATTTTTCATGAAAAAACAGTCATCGCTTTTTAAGTATTGAGTTAGAAAGATTTTCTGCAAAATTTCTGCAAAATTTCAAATAGCCTGTTAGCCAATTAAATGTGCAAAATCTAGAAAAAATTCCAAGAAAAAAATCTTTTTTCCTCATTGAGATAAGCCTTTCTTGTAAATTGGGGAGATTAACGTTTTTTCGAAGTCTTTTTAAAGTCCATCGTCGTTATTGTAATTTAAAATTTCATTGCTCATGAAGGAATTCATGAAATAAAGTTCTGTAAACGCAGATGTTTGATAATTTTTTTAAGGATGGTTCAGCGAAAATTTGGTCTCGAAAAATCGAAAATCGATTTTTGATACTAATTGTTTTTCTTTCATGATTTAGAGAAAACGTTGAATAGATAGCTGTAATTTAGAATTGTATAAATCAAGTGATCCAAAGGTTTCTCATTAGTGCGTTACATTGCCTACACTATTTCTATTTAGTGCGTATGATAAGCCTATTAAAGCTATCTAGCTAAGCTATATTGGCTGACCTTCCAGCCTCGACTGATTTTTTTATGTGATTTGAAAGCGTCTCAAATGATATATAATTCATTGGTATTTGAAGATATCAAATTTACAATGTATCACCTGTTGACGGTAATTGTCCCCTAATTTTTCACTGTTTCCCTTTTTTTGGATGTCATCAGCTGCCTGTCTATACACTGTCCATACACAGTTGTTTCAAATTATCATTCATAATATTTAAATTATCAAAATCATAAGTTATTTATTTTGATATGCTTTTTTGGCAATTCACTATCATGACAGTGGGATGTTATGTTTCTTTCCAGGAAAAATCAGATAAAAAGTTTATTTTAAATTTGCTTTTTTTACAGATACAGTATCTTGAATGATAAAATACTCTACTTTTCTCGTAAGAGAAGCAAAGAACAGTCTTCGTCTTTGCCACAATTCAAGACTCTCTTCATCTCTATTGACAAAAAGTCAAAAACATTTCTCAACTAAAAGCAATTCGTTGTACAACAAATGTTTTGAGACTTTTCCCACAAGAAGACCATTCCTAGGTAAATATAAAGATGATTCTAATGACTTATCATTCTTAAAATGTCAATCTAGAATTCTAATCTAAAAGGAACCCTTTTACAGTATGTGAAACATATATTTTTCACTCCCTATTAACTTTTAGTAACCAGTTAAAAATAATATTTCATTAAAGTGTATTTTTTAACTTTTGGATGGATTCTTATCTGCTAATAAATTCTCAAATCGAAATTTCTCAGTGTTTCAAAAAGAGTGTCAAAGAAACCGTTTTGTCTGTGACAGTTTGTGTCTGAATTTTGATACTCCACTTTTTATGATTTTGCAACATCAATGGGTATTTTCTTGTGGGAAATAAAAGGTCTATCTAAGATCACTAATTTGTCATTTTGTTATAATATAATTTAATTTTCTTGTATTAAATGACTTTTTCAAACAATAATAGAAAAGTCTATATTTTCCAATTGGTAGAGAAGCTTAAATATATATATGTCCCACAAAAATATTTTGATGTTTGAACGAATATACTGATATGGTCATTTATCATAAATAAAAGAAATAGGAAAGAAAGTCTAACTTCTGATAGAACAAAAATAAAGACCATTTGTTTGGCTCAACATGACTCAAACACAACTTTTTTGTGGGACACTCAGTACTTACAGTACAATTTTTTTATTTTAGATAAAAGAGCAGTAGTTGGTTGTTTACATACCAGTGCCGCAAAAATGGCTCCCGTAGACTCAATCAATCTGTTGGTTGAAAGCCATAACAAAGAGAATAAAGTAATGATTTGGTCTAAGTCTTATTGTCCATTTTGTAAAAAAGTCAAGGACATTTTCAACAACATAAATCAACCATACAAAGCATATGAACTGGATCTAGAAGGTATTTTTTGTTATTTGCTCTTTGCTAGTGGGTTAGTATAACAACCAGTAGTCTATGGATTGCCTTTTCTTCTTCTTCAATTTTCCAATGGCATTTATATTTTCATTTGGGCTTCATTATTTAATTTAAAGTTTCACCTTCTTCTTCCTTGCAAGTTTACACTTTCGTTGTGTTGTTTAGAAGAAATATGTCAATTATGATTAATGTATATTTTAAATTAAGACAAATCCTCTTTATCGCTTCTTGGATTGCGGTCTGATTGCTTTTTGTATTTATAGACTAATTGCATTAAAAAAAAAACAATAGTTTCAAACTCTCTTTCCCTTCTTCTCCCATCTTCTACCATTAGCTAATGGTCCGGAAATTCAAGAAGCCTTGCTCGCAACAACAGGACAAAAAACTGTACCCAATGTTTTTGTCGGAGGTAAACATCTGGGTGGTGCCAGTGACACAGAAGCTGCATTTAAAGATGGTCGATTGATGCAACTTCTCTCTGGTGATGATACAAAATATGATTATGATTTGTTTGTTGTCGGCGGAGGCTCTGGTGGGCTTGCTTGCTCAAAGGTTTGCTTTTATTCTAGAAATGCATGAGACTTTAAAAAGGACCTTCTCAAAAATAATAAGTGAATTAGTTTGCTCCAATTCGTTCTATGGAACAAATTAATTCGCTGAAATTCGCTTCCTGGAACGAATCAATTCGCTCTTAGTCGTTCTATAGAGCGAATATACTTTTGAGAAGATCCCTAAAAAGGCCACATTTTCTGTTGCTTTTTGGACCTACCAGAGGAGGTCCTATAAATTAACCTATGTTCGTTCGTTCGTTCGTCCGTTAGTTTGTCTGTTACCAACTTTTCTTGAGATTGGTTCATTAGTTATTTCTGATTTTTGGCACAAAGATGCAAAATGATAAAGGCCAAAATAAAAAAAAACCCAGCCTTTTTTTGCCCACTTGCCCGCATGTATTTTTTGCACACTTGCGACAGGAACAAAATAATTTTTTCGGTGTTTCAATACAGTCGGCGTTGCAAAAGATTTAGTTACAGGGTTTCGTTGAGAAAAGGAGACAATCTTATCAGCTAAAATATTAATTTTTTAGGAGGCAGTCAAATACGGTGCCAAAGTGGCAGTAGCTGACTTTGTGAAGCCCACACCAATGGGAGCGCAATGGGGTATCGGTGGCACGTGCGTCAACGTTGGCTGCATTCCCAAGAAGCTGATGCACCAAGCTGCTCTTCTAGGTAAATAATATAGTTTTGAAGTTTATCAAGGGGATGGGAAAGTTTTTTGGCAGCATCTTCCCTCTATCGCTAAATAAACCATGGTTTAATAAAATTGTTTTAGTTTCAAAAAGCAATAATTAGAAATAATAAAGCTGATGCTGATCAAAAATAGTGGGACAAAATTTCAAGTTTTGTTTATATCTTTCTTCAAAATTGGTCTTTCATCCCAAATTCAAGGAAGTTATTGGCAATAGTGAGCTGGATCCAAATATATCGTTAATTCTGTTATTGGAGCCATTTTCGAGGTTTACAGACCAAAAATGAGTATAATTTTATAACAAAATAATTTTATGAATATCGATGAAAAAAGGTCCTTCAAAGGTTTAAAGAACGTAAAAAGTGTAAAAAAGAGCCAGAATTTTCTGCTTTTTGAGTCAATTTGGTTTGCTTAGTCATTAAGTCGTTTAAAGAACGCTTCAGAACATCATTTGAATCATCAATCAATAAATTGGACTGTTTAAACGTGTAAACCTCAACATTGGATCCATGATAACAAACTTTAACCCTTTTAGAGTATTTTTGTCTTTACATGCACATTCTAATATGCACTTGCTCCATCTCCATGAATCAATCAGTACGAATGATACTTATTTGCCCACAAAAAATGCTTCTGTAAACCTCAAAATTGGGTCTGATAATGAAAGTTTCTTTGCATAAAAGTCACAGTATAAATAGTCCAATTCAAATTTTAGAAGAAAATAGTCCCCATCTAGTTAAAGCAATCAAGGTGATTAATAAAATCATATGTAAACCTCAACTGTGGATTCTTTAACAAGTGTGAACCTCAAAATTGAATCCATAATAACAAACTTTTATCTATTTAGAGTATTTTTGGTCTTTACAGATTGGAAAAAACCCATTCTAATGTGAACTTATAGAGAGTCAAAGAATCTCAATAGTGTCAACATCAAGCCATTCAAGCTCAATTTCGACTCCTACTTCAATGACTCACATCTCAAGTTATAGTAAACCTCATAAAAAGATACATATCTACAGAAAGGAAATTTATTCAGCCTTATCATATCTGAATTTCAAATGTAAACCTCAAATTGTGCTTGTTTAATCAGTGATGAGGTTGACCTCGACAAAAATGTCACAAATACCCCTTTATTTTTGACCAGGATCAGCTTTTTATATTTTACTTAGTACTTGCTTGTCTTGTATTGTATTGATCACCAAAAGCCTGAAAATATTACGTATCACCCAAAAAAAGGGTGTTTGTTTGTTTCTTATTTATTGTTGACAAAAAAAAGATAACAGCTAGATCATAGATCACATCTTTTTAAATGAAGCCGACATCAGCTATGTAGGCTTTACAATTTCTACAGGGGCTTAAAATATGTTAGTTTCCAATGCTTAATTTTTTCCTTAATTGGTAAACAGGTTGTACCCCCTCCTCATTTAGCAGCTTACGTATTATTACAATTTGAAACCTTCTATAATTCCAAGGTGAATCGTTAACTGACTCAAGAGCTTACGGATGGAGTACACCAGAAAAGAATACTCACGATTGGGAAACGATGGTACAAGCCATCCAAGATCACATTCGAAGCTTAAACTGGGGATACAAAGTCCAGCTGCGTCAACAACAAGTCAAATATTACAACAAATACGCATCCCTGGTTGACAAAAATACGTTGAAACTTGTTGACCGCTCGGGTAAGGAGGAGACGGTGACCGCGCGTAATATTGTTTTGGCTACAGGTGGGCGACCGGTGTATCCTGATGTACCTGGAGCTAAAGAATGCTGTATTACCAGGTCGGTATTAGGGACCTTCTCAAAAATAATAAGCGAATTAGTTTGCTTCAATTCGTTCTATGGAACGAATTAATTCGCTGAAATTCGCTTCCTGGAACGAATCAATTCGCTCTTAGTCGTTCTATAGAGTGAATTTACTTTTGAGAAGATCCCTTTCAACTTTCATTCTTTTGATTGATGATTTATTGAAAACATACCTTATCAGGGAATATAAATTCGAGGAGAGTAACCTATTTTTTGGGGGTGATTAAAACTTCTATACTTTATAGGGATCATTATGATAAATAATTTAAAGATGTGATTCTTATTTTATTGATCAGATTCTATAATTAAAGAATTGGATCCTTATTTAGGATCCCGTTCCTGTTTGTACTGCAAATCCAGTGGAAGGTCACATACAGTTTAACTTGTCTTGTCCAGCTTAAACGTCTATAATTTCTATGGTTCAAAAACTCATGTAATTCGAACTAATGTTTTGGGAATTCGAATTACACGAGTTTAACTGTATATAAGAGTCAATATTTTACGCAATTTTTAATGATATTTGATGCTTTCTCTTTTAAATAGCGATGATATTTTCTCGCTACCCTATGCACCTGGAAAGACCCTGTTCATTGGTGCATCATACATCTCCCTGGAGTGCGCTGGCTTCTTGCATGGTTTGGGATATGATACCACTGTGATGGTCAGGTCCATCTTGTTAAGAGGTATGGTACGAGTCAATTTTTCCCTCCATCTACACCAAATACATTTACACATTATATCATTCATCTTCCAAAGACCACGTCGTTCTTTAGTACAAAAATCTCTAAAAATTTCTTGATTAAAAGAGACAAATTTTTGCCTCGATGACTCGTTCTCCAACCTTGTTTAAGAGACTTTACTACGGAAAACTTGAGTGGTCTCAAATTGGCAGGTCCACAAACACACTTATAAATCGAAATCCCGTCGTTCTTTAGTACAAATGTCTCTAAAAATCGCTTGATTGAACCTCTTCTAGGTTTTGATCAAGAAATGGCCAACCGTATCGGTGATTATATGGAACAGGGGGGAGTCAACTTCCTCAAAGGATACAACATCGTGAAGGTATTTTTTTTGTTTTGTTTTGTTTTGTTTTTTTTTCAAATCCATTTTTTAGGAATCATTTTGATTAGAATCTGTGCTCTACCATGGTTGGTCATCGAGAAGGTTTTTACATTTTAAGGGACATAAACTGTCATTTTCCTGTAGCCTACATTTTGATGGAATTTAAGAGAGAAATCCAATAGAAAAATCATTAACGAAAAAACTCATTAACAAAACATTTCTTTGCTCAAAAAGTGAGGGCCCCTGGCCCCCCCGTTGACGGAGGCATGAGATATCCAGAAGTTTTCACTTTTCAGTAACTTTCAGTAATACGTATAATTTCTGACTAGTTTTCCTATACACATGTAGATATTTAGTATTTATTCTATTGTTGTTTTGTGCAATATAATAATGCTCACTTCCTTAAAAATTTCATTTCGATAGTTTGAGAAGCTTGAAGAAGGCACTCCAGGCAAAGTGCGCGTGACTTACAAGAACGCCGAAGGTAAAATCGAGAGTACCGTATACGATTCGGTCGTATTGGCCGTCGGAAGAAAGCCTCTTATTGATGATGTGTCCGTCGAAAATGCTGGTGTACAGCTGCATGAAAAGTGAGTTAGTCAGGAGTTGTTCAAAACTTCAATTTTAAATTTCAAAACTGTTAGAGCTCTTAGAGTGTGCTTTTCACCACCACGACGATGGTGTTGTAAATGTTGAAATTAATTTTTTAAATAAATAGATTTTCGATATCCATTGTGTAATCTGTTACACGGAAGCATCTGTTTTTTTAGGATTTTAGCAGAAATCTTTTTGCTTCAAAATTTGGCCCTTAACATCATATAGCCCTCAGAGTTTCATCAAAATGTTGTACTTGGGCCCCCTGCTTGATCATTACGAAATATTAAATGCTAGTCTAGGTGAATGTTGTTATATACTCTCTGTCAAATTTTATTCTTTTCAGGAGTGGGTTTGTTGTAACAGACGACGCCGACCAAACGAACGTGGACAACATTTACTGTATCGGCGATTTAGCTCACGGCAAACCAGAATTGACGCCCGTTGCTATCCAGGCGGGTCGACTTTTGGCCAAGAGAATATTCGCTGGATCTAAAAAGAAGGTTTGTGTTTGTTTTGTTTGTTTCTATGGTATTCGTGATATTCATTACAGAAACTTTTTCATACGGACACAACCCAAAAAGCCGGCTGTTTGCGGCTAGTTTTACTGTTAAAAAGCGACAGTGGCCGAGTGGTTTGAGTGTTCGCCTCCCGTTCGCAAGGTTGTGGGTTCAACCAGGGATATATAATAGAACTCTGGATAAACAACTTGTTGAGTTTCCATTGATTTTTCATGTTCTAGCTATGTCCGCGGTAATGACATTATTGTTCACCCTCCTATCGTAATAAA
>JAUJPO010076940.1:0-11086 GCA_032270745.1 Tiaropsis multicirrata
AGTGCCAAGCAGGACAGCAGCGAGTACCAGTTTTCAAGTCTTTGGTCTGACCCGACTGGGGGTTGAACCCACAACTTTGCGAACGGGAGGCGAACACTCAAACTACTCGACCACCGTCTCAGCTCGTATATAATTCGTACCAGTATAAGAAGCTATACGAACTGTATACGAATGCGAAGAGAAAATAATCAGCAATAATTAAAACGTAATAAATAGATATCTTCCTAATTGATCTGGTTCGTTTGATAATTTATTTGGCGCAATTAAATTGCTCATTGAGTAAACCTATACGAAACAGTTCATATTGCATTCGTAAAAAATTGATACAATGTTTAGAGACGGTATACCTTATTTTATTTTCCTTAGATAAGATTTAATGTAAGGTTGAAAACCAAATAAAAACAATCGAGATGCTTGCTTTGTTTCTAATGGTTGGGTTATGGAGATTGTCGCATCAGCATTTTCTACAATACGCACTGCCAAATTGTTCCGTGCGCTATGAGATTCGACGCTACTACAACTACACTTGCGAGGAAGTCCATGCTGTGCAACCTATTTGTAAGCAGAGATTGAGAATCGCCTATTCAAACTTTCCTCCGTACGTCTTTCAAGATAAGAACATGAATGTCAAAGGCTTTATACCAGGTAAACCTTTTCTCGAGCGTTGTGACTGTGAGGAGAGCAACACACGAATCTTTTGTCTAGGTTTGTCAAAGCATCTAATTTTTTTCCACAAAAACGAAGAATCATTTATGGATGAATATTTTAAAAGACCTTTTAACGAGTACCAAGTTATCAGTTGCTTGACCAGACATAAATCCGTCTAGCTATTCATATGCCTGAAAATATCAATTGTAATACCAATATTTTACAAGTAGCCAGCAAAAGAGATAATAGCGAGGTTTTGAAAGGGCTTATTTAGGACGTTAGACCCGTCTATGGCTGCCTGTACATAGGTTTTCATTTACAAGTTTTGCTTAGACGAATTATGTACAGGCCGATACAGACACGTCTAACGTCCTAAATAGCCTCTTGCGTAACCTTGCTACTTTCTATGTTTGGTAAGTGAATGTTGACCCATGTTAACCTCTATCTCATGTGAGGGGAATATGGTGTGCGGTGGCACTATTGACGTTCTACAACTACACTTGCGACGAGAAAGAAATATGTTCTCATGTGTTTCAAATGTCTCTAATATAAGCCATGGTTCCGAGGCTAACAACTGTAGGGCTGCAATGTCTGGCTGTGCAGCTGTGGTTCATATACTACTATCAAATTATGTGTCCAATCTTAACGTGTCCAGTAAGGACTAAGCTTAAGTGGGTGGGACCCATTCGGAGAAACATCGGAGGGCATATATCTATCGTCTATCTAGTAGGAGTAAGGTCTCTGAAACTTCCCATGTGCACATTTCGATGTTTAGGTTCATATTTTTAGTATTTTATTGTGTCATTTTATGGCGTATCTTTAGTTAAATATTTGTCTCATTTTGATTTTCATAATTTTGTGGTTGACAAAAATTCTTCTTACTCTGGGAATATTTTTAAGATATTCTTACAATTTAGGCAATTTTCACCCTGATATTCTTATAGAAGCTATTCTTATAAAAGAAACGTGTTTATCTATATATCTCTAATGTTTATACCTTTCATATGCTTTCATCAATAGCATTCTTCAACAAAGTGATCAACGAGACATGCTGTCTTGGCTGTGGAACCCAACTCGAATATCTTCCACAGAAATCACACAAACAAAAAGTCATGGATCAATATGATTATACCAAAGCTGCTGACATTGCTGTCCCGATTCAAAATTTTAACCGAATTGGTCACTATACTGCAATGTATTACTCCACCATCATGGACCTGGAAAAGATCGATATTGTTGGTGTGTTAGAACCACCAGAACCGGCAAATAAAATGACGTCACTTTTCAAAAGTTTGATTCAAACATGGCCGTTATTGTTGATGACATTTGCAATGGCAATTGGAGCTGGGTCCATTGTCTGGGTGCTGGTAAGCATTATAAAAATACCAACACTTTCAACCAATTTGTTTGTCAACATGTTGGTACAGTTTGCAGTGACAGATTTTTCTAAAAAACAAGTGGCCACGTTTCGAAGTATTCATTCATTAAACAAATGGCCTACCGCAAACCGAGTAACATGCAACCAACATGCGAACTTTAGTGGAAAGGTCGGCCAACGTTTATTAAATATTGATAAATGTTGGCCGCTTGTTTTTTTAGAAAATTACGTCACCGAAAACTGTAGTATGAATCACAGTTATGGCGCCCACCGCAAACCGACCAACAATGGCTGGAAAAGGGCTAGAAAGGACACTGTCTATATATTCTTGTAACAAAGGTTGCTCAACCCAGTAGGTACGGAATATCAAACGATATTTGTACATTGAAGGAAAGTTGTGTTCCTGCTGGTAAAATGCTAGTAGTGTCCTTAAAAATTTATATTTTGCACATAAAATTATCAGGAGAATATTTAAGGCTGATAGTATGATAATTTGGAGTATAATTTACTTTGAAGGACAACCAATTTAACAAGGAACAATTTCCCGACAAATTTCCAGATGGTATGTTCGAAGGAATTTGGTGGGCGTTTGTTAGCATGACGACGGTTGGGTGAGTGAACGTTGTTTTAACGCCCAAAAAACATTGTTTCAAGATCAGAACGTTATTTTGGATAATATTGAAATACCGTTGTGTGTTTGCTGGGAACTTAAGTTTGATATAAACTTTGATGAGAAATTCTTGCTGTGTATAAAAAATATCCAATCCAAATTTCAATATATCCAAAAATTTAACTGTAATTTAATGTTTGCTCAAAAATTGCCTTTTAAAGACAATCACGGTCATAAAGTTGTAAATTTTCTAAATCTAGCAGAAAATACTAAATGCTTTTGAAACATACTTTACATCAACCTTGAAGGGAAGAAGTACATTTGTAAATAAGTATCCAGTCCTTTTGACCGTGATTGTAAGGTCCTATTTCCATTTTTTCTCGATAACTTACATGGCCTTCTAAATATCTAAAGGAAAACCAAAATTAATTACGTAATCTTACACTTCAGGTACGGTGATCGAACTCCATCATTTTGGGGTGCTAGACTGTTTGCAGTTGTTTGGATTTTCTTTGGCGTCACCTTCTTTGGAATGTATTTGGGTACAATCACATCTGTCATGACCACAAACCTACAAACGAAAAATGAATTCGAAGTTAAAGGCCAAAAGGTACAACAGGTTTTTTAACCTCGAAAGTATCCAAATAAATGGGTAAAGTGAAAATTAGGGTGTTTATGTGTAGTAAACTCTCAGAAAGTTTTATAATATTTCAAGCCCACTCAGAAGTGCCCTTAACCCAGTAGGCACAGAACTTCAACATTATTTAAATGTCCAAATAATGTTCTGACGTTGAGTTGAAACAATACGTTGCTCAGTTGTTCCGTGCGCTTGCTTAGAAGTATCCTTTTTTTATTGCACCGACCATCCGACTTTCACTTAAATTATTTAATCCTGTGTGCCATGGGGGGGAGGGGCACTCAAGGTAAGTGACCTACTGGACGTGCAGCCCTTAAAGGTAGGTTTCTCGAGGTTCTGGCAAAGTCCAGGTACCTGCAGGTGCACTGTAAAGGTAGGAAATTTGAGAGAATTTAGAAAGTTTTTCCTAAAACTGGGGAGAAATGGCCGAAAGATGCACTGTAAGGGTCGGTTTTGAAACCCCAATCTTTGTCCAAATGTACGGGACTGTGTGGCGTTGGTTGATAAGGAACCACGTGTTAGTTCTATAGGATATTAACTTTTAGATTGGTGTACTATCGTGGACAAACGCACCTAAACAAAAAGTAATTGAAATGCAAGGTATCGTCGAAGGTATGTATGTCCAAATACATTTTTGCGGAACGTAGCGAGCGTTAGCGAGCGGAGTGGAGTTCCTTTCTCTAAAATGCGCGACTAAAATTATATATATGTTGGTGAAAACGAAAGTGTGTGCTGATTATATAACCTTTGCTTTTATTCGGGGTTTTGTTCAGAACAAAAATAATTTATTATATCGGATAAAAATTCCAATTGGACCGAGTTGGACGATGGATTGGTCTTGTTTGTCTTGAAAAAGATAGTTCCAGAACACGACAAATAAAGCATTCAATATGCAAAGATACAGTTAAAACCACAAGAATAGTTCTACGTGATGTAACAAGTTTCAAACATAAAACACCTTGAATGTCAAGCCATATTTCATATGTCAAGGATTGATCAATGCGTCTGAGAAAATAGTTTTCACAAAATTTTACGAACTTTTGTTCTACAAAGTTTTTATTGTTGCTGTATTGTTGTTTCTCAAATCGTTATGTTTTTCATTAGAATTTGAAAATGTTGAAGATATGATACAAGCTTTCAAAGTAAATACAATATACGGTAAGATATTGGTTACTACACCACCCTGTTTCAGAGACTGAAAATACACACTACACAGGCAAGAAACGATCAGATGTTAAATCTATTGGTTCTTTTTTTAGTACAAAAGTCTCTAAAAATCGCTTGAGTAAAAGAGACAAATCTTTGTCTCGATGCTTCGTTCTCCAAACTCGTTTACGAGACCTTACTACGGAAAAGTTGAGTGGTCTCAAATTTGCAGCTTCTATTGTTCTTCGTTAGAATAGCTAGCTTATTAATCCGTTTCCAGCAGGCATATGGAAATTTGTTTTAACGTCCAAACAACGTTGTTTCAACGTCAGAACGTTATTTGGAGGTTGAAACAATGTTGGAATAACGTCGTGTGCTTGCTGGGTTTACATTTCAATCAGGGTATCGAATGTGTCTGTCATCAAAGATGTTTCAATACGTAGAAACCAGGAAAAAAAAGTAAATGAGTGATAAGTGTCCTGGTTTCTAATTTTTACTGCATTTTCTTCTTCAAACTTTTGCTTTTAACGCTTTTAATACAGTAAGTAGAAATGACGGTTTCAGGTCTTTCATTTGTCAATTTTCAGAACGATATAGATAGATTTAAAACTGTACTAAATTTTTCTTCAAAAGGAATTGCAATGGACGAAAACATGATCATGTATTTTCTACCACGAATCCAAAGGGTAAAAGCCAAAGCTAGAATCCAGATCCAAGGCAAAACGAAACATCACGGTATAGGTCTGGTATCCAACGACAAAGCATTGACCTCATTGGTTAGTGGATTTTATGCGCAAAATGTCGATAATGTGATTCAACTTTGGCTTCGTGACATCATGAATGAAATGGTGGTAAGTTTGAATTTACTCTCAACAGGCACACAGCGCTATTCCAACATTGTTTCAACCTCCAAATACCATTCCGACGTTGAAGCAATTTTGTTTGGACGTTAAAACAATGTTCCGTGCCTACTGGGTTAGCAGTGTGGCGGAAAGAGAAGGGAGGTTCTCAAAGGTTTTGATGGTGAGTGTTGCTTTTGCTCATATTACTTATTGGGAAGTCAACACTCTCCATCATAAGATTCGACTACCTTCTGTATCCGCCTATGTCTGGTATACATGTATAAAAGTCTCCTCTCAGGTACTCCGCAGACAAGGATTTCATTTCAGTGATAAACAGAATGTAAGAAGCCTTTTTTCTAACGAGGCTTTGTTTTGGATTACACAAATCTTTTAACAAAAATTATTTTAAAAGAATCACACATCGCTCACAAAAATCGTCAAGGAACGGCAATTGCAATCAAACTTTCGTAGTCTCGAATCTAACATAGCTTTGGTTAACAAGGGCAAAAGTCAACACATCAAAAGTTCGAAGTTGTTAAAAATTTAGAAAAGCTGTTTTTCTTCCATGCGAATTCATAGTGCCAGCGGAAGGAAATTATATGGAACCAATTACCAAGTTAGCAAAACTAAGATCTCAATAACCCCCATCTTTGAACTCAATGGACCGCCAGAAAAAATCCATCCCACCCCCGCCTGCGTGCTGTTTTGAACCCTCTCCTCTGGATGTCTTTGGTCTTCAAATTCTTTCCCCTTGGATATCCTAGGATAAAGAAAATTTCAAAATTTAAAAAATATATTTCCCTTATCTCTTCACATTACAGGAAGATTCAGTTTACACCAACAAAACAATGGAAGAATGGTACAACATAGTGAAGAAGAAAAAACTGGAGAAAGAAACAGAACCTGACCTCCTATTTACATATAAACACCCTTCATTTCTTATCTGCCTCGTTTCCATGTTTGTGACGTCATGTTTGTGTATACTGATCAATAAAGTGATGAAACGGAACAATGACAGTAGAGCAATTTATGTCAAATGAGGAGAATATTTGACAAATGCAAGAGATAATGTAAAGCAGTTAAGATCCAGGAAGAAATACAATTCGTCCAGCAGGCGCACATTATTCCAAATAACGTTTTGTATCTACTAGCACTTGTTTTTTTCTCATAAAAATACGTCATTGCAAACCGTACCAACATGTTGGCAAACAAATTGGTTGAAAACGTTGGCCGGTTTGCGAACCACTTTATCAAATTAACGAGAAGGGTTTTCATAATTTATGTTTATGTTCGTTTTGTACAGTTTAGTGTCGGATAGAGGAGGTAGGCTTTCTTATTCAAGGAGAGTAATTATTTTCCATATAAGGCAATAGGACAACGAGTACACTCTCCTCCTCCTACCTCTGTATCCGAGTCTGCAGTTTTTCTCCCCTTTTTGTCCTTAACCATATTTGTACTAAATTTATTGTTCGAAGATTACCAGGCATAAAAGGAAATATAATCTGATCTAATTGTTTTGGTCAGTATTTTAACATACCTTAATACCCTTAATTTTGGCGCGTCTTTAAATTTTTCGCGCATTGCATTTTTACGCACCCCTCAAAAACTCTGTTTCGCGCACTCTTTAATTTTCAAATTTTTAAATATTTAAAAGGGCCCAAGAGCGCGAAAACTAAAGGAGCGCGAAAATTGAGGACAAATTCTGACAACACCTATCCCACCTTGCCCAGACCTGGTGGCCTCTTAAACAAACAAGGAGACTCTTAACTATCCACCCTCTAAATCCTTCTGATTATGGACATACGGGCGTTTAAAGTTTGACCTAAGCCAATTTTAAAGAAAAAATGACAAATTTACGTAAAATCTTATCAGTCAGACTGGAATTGTTTGATTTGTATTTAAATAGCTCAATTGCGAGAATTTGAATATTTTTGTGGTGAAAGGTAGTACCGTCTTTTTCTATAAATTCGTCAAAACTTAAGCTATCGTCTACGTAAGCAAGTCTCAAGCAACGCTCATGCAAGTGGTTGATCTTATTCTCCAAACATTCGATATGAAATATCCAAACTAGTGGGCTGGACAGTAGTTAAACTGACTTTTGAAAGGCGTTCATAAGTTTTTGTCGTTTGCCTGATTCATAAAAGGAACTATTCTTGCCAGTGCACTGATCTTTTGACTTGCTTTTTTCATCTTAGTATAATATAACTTTCGAAGGATGTTTAATACTTTTTTTTCTTGGAATTAGCTTAAGCTTTGTTTTACTGGATCCCACGAGTTTACATCAATCATTTTTCTTTAATACATTTGGATGATATATGTGTAATTACGTCAAAAGTCGAAAAAAATCGCCCACGCGGGCAACTTTATTGAGCTCTTATTTTCTGACGTCAATTTTGTGTATGAAAAAATGAAGACTGTACAGTGTTCGTCTGACGTTAAAAAGAAAATATCTTACGATTGTTCAGTACGCTGTTTGCTGTTTGACATTGATAGGTCTTCAATCGGTGGCTTGCAAAAGTAAAGCTGGAGATTTGAGTTTTTTAAGAGGTTTGTACTTTTGGTATTTTCTAAACTACAGCGGGCTTTAATTTCCGAAAAGTTTTCGAGTACAGAGGGATGAAAACGCGATACGTTTTCACTAGAATCGTAGCAAAACCGTAAAAGAGGTCGGTCGGTGTGACAGTCTATAAATGTAAGTCAATGTTTACATTTTGAAAGCGGGATGCGCATGTGCCAATTTTGGAAGTAAGTGGATGCAAAACAAAGTTTTCTCGCCTTCGAATTTTGTCCCTGACTCCCCAAGTAAAAATAAATTAGGAATATTAACTTTCCTAGAGTTAAAATTTCCTAGGAAATCACGACTCTTCATGAAGATTCCTCTTATTTAAACCTAAATGTGGTTTAAACAAACCATCTAACGGAATTAAAATAAACTCGCCACTCGTACTGCTTTTTTTTAGTCAAGAGAGCTCTCGAATTCCGCAGGGATTTTAAGCATATTCTTACTTTGAATTAGAAATACAATAATATTTTACATTTTTTCAATTATTTCATGAGAAATGTCCAAGGAGTTACAATTTATAGTTTACCATGACTGGGGGGTTAGGATAAAGTAGTTTATTGTGACTTGGGAGTTACTATTTGGGGGAGTCAAAAACATCGAAGAAAACAGATAAGTACGATTTGAGCAGTTACTTGACCTCTGAAAGAAAGAATTTCACTCACTTCAACTTCATCAATGTTTAAAATTCATCTCTGGTCAAGTCACGTGATCACGCCCTAGCAAAAAGGTTCATGTAGAAAAATACCCGATGGAAAGTTTAAGCCCAAATGGAATTCAAATTAAGGAAAAAATTACAACCGTACAAGCATCGACAACTGAAAAAATGTCATGCGCATGAAAGTCTTCCATTTCTAGTTTTCAAATCTACGCTATAACCACAATATAATTTCAGGGTTTTCTGGCGTGTTATAGAAACAGGGTTTCTTCCCAGTAGATACGCCGCCCAACGTTTGTTCATCGTTAAAATAACATTCTCAAGTTCGTTGAAAATAAGTCAGTTTGATATATCACGATAATGTCAGGTTTTAAACAAAAACAAATCCATTGCGAAAATGGGGTATCTCAAGTAATAGGGTCAATTTTTATCTACTTATAGGTTGAACCATTTTGTAAACGTAAAAATACGTTTAGCAATACCAGCATCGACATTCTAAACGCCACAATGTAAAAATGTTTTTCTGGTTGATCATATTCTGTTGTTCTTTAAATCTGTCCTTTCAAGAGACCTATCTGCCATCATGTGAAATACGCTATGATATCCGTCACTACTTTAATCATACATGTGAAGAAATATACCAATTGCAGCCGGTATGTAATAGAACCTTACAAGTGGCGTATTCCAATTTTCCACCGTATGCTTTCAAAGACAACAATGGAAAAATACAAGGATTCATACCAGGTATCATTCATATAATCTAAAGCGTACGTACATTCACTCATTAACCTTCTAATTGCTAGAAAGAGCATTCTCTCGCATGAATAAACGATCAAACGACCAAGGACCCGAGACATGTGAAACTTTATCCTTTCTCCAACATTTTCTCTGCAAGCATTTATATGCTAGTCCAATCGATATTCGGTTTTATACACGCCGCTCATCCTCTAAGGAGACACTGCTCATCTAATTTTCAGTTTAGTTCAAAGATTAGCTGATCCGGCTGGTCGTGAATACCGTTTAAACAATAAAAAAGACTGTCTAAGGCCGTGTCCTGGTTGACCCGAAAAGCTCGGTTAGATGGAGTGATCTTTATCACCTCTTCATATGGTAGTTTTTTCTTCCCGCTCAGCTGGAATTAAAATTTTCTTGTCTACATAGCGTGATCAAGTAAAATAAAGTAAAATACCAGTCCTTACAACCGGGATGAGTGCAGTTCATATAGAACATTTTCATCCCACCTATCTAAGTAAAATCTCAACTAAATCAATAGAGATCTCAGCAAAGCGGACTGTCTGGGGTCTCTGTTATCATATGAGTCCATTCATTTGTTAATACATTCCCAAAGTAAAGTGGGATCTCGGTTAATCCAACCATCCCGGTAGACTGTTCACCTCCGTAAAAGTCATTCGTTGCCTAACACTTTTAATATCACTATTTGAAAAATCTTCTTTGTAGCTTACTTCAAGAAGGTCTTCATAGATACTTGTTGTCTTGGATGTGGCAAAATCCATTATCTACCACAGAAAACCCACCAAAAGAAGATTGATGACCAATTCATTGGCAAAGAAGCTGATATAGTGGTTCCAGTTCAAAACTACATCGACGGTGAATACTTCTTGGGTATGAGATATGCCAACATCCTGGATTTGGACGAGATTGAATACATTGGCATTTTGGAGCCGCCAGACCCTGGACGCAAGAAGTCCATTCTGTTTAAAAGTTTATTCGAAACATGGCCTCTGGTATTGATGTGTCTTTCTATGTCAATTGGTGCTGGCTCCTTAGTTTGGGTTTTGGTAAGCCCTTTATTAATTTTTGATTTTTCTATATAACTCGTTCGGTGACTTTGGGGAAATCAATATTTTTACAGATGCCAAATCCAAAATATTTTTACTTTACCTACTTTACCATCGATGTTTTTGTCAAACTTACCCTTCACCAAGAAAATTACTCGGTATAAATGATCCAAATGTTTTAGGTTCATTTGAATAAAGTCAAAATTTTCAATGCTATTAATGCACTTATTCCAGTTGTAGTTCTCCCAAAAGTTTTAGATTGTCAATCACATATCACATCAATATTTCAATAAAGATTACGTCACGGGAATAGATTTCCGTAAACTTTCCTACCAGAAATAGCCATCATGGAAAAAAGTTACCCCGCAGACACGGAATGTTGTTTTAATTTTAGAACGTTATATGAATTTGAAACAATGTGTTGAGTTAAAACTTTATTTCACTTTTGATTTTCAGGAAAATCGATCCAACATGAAACAGTTTCCGAGAACTTGGCAAGGTTTATTTGAAGGCATTTGGTTCGCTTTTGTTTCCATGACAGCAGTAGGGTAAGCCACCATCTTTAAAATGGTTGTTGGTCACTATTTTTTTAAACTTTTGACAAACACCTGGCTATTCAGGATGTTTCCGTATAAACGGTTACATAACTGATATCATTAATTTAACTAAAACATCCAAGCTTTTTGTCATGTACGTCTAAATTAATTCCTATTGAAATGGTTTGAAATATATTAGGGGGGGGGGGTGGTTTGCAGGGGTCTTCAATACCGTCATCCCGTCAAATTCTAGCTCAAATACCGTAATACCG
>JAUJPO010076951.1:0-11084 GCA_032270745.1 Tiaropsis multicirrata
CAATTCTGACGTTGAAACAACATTGTTTGGACGTTAAAACAATTCTGACGTTGAAACAACATTGTTTGGACGTTAAAACAATTCTGACGTTGAAACAACATTGTTTGGACGTTAAATCAATTCTGACGTTGAAACAACATTGTTTGGACGTTAAAACAATTCTGACGTTGAAACAACATTGTTTGGATGTTAAAACAATTCTGACGTTAAAACAACATTGTTTGGACGTTAAAACAACGTTCCGTGCCTGTTGGATCTTTCTTGTTTTTCTCCTGTCTGTTCGCAGACCCGATGTCTACAGGAAAGTGAAATTTCGTAAAGTTGTAGTGGGTTTTTTTCCCATCCGCAATATCTAGTTATTCAACTAAATACCATGAAGTACTTGACACGTACACCCGATCAAAATATCACTTCTTCGCAGATACTTAATAATACGGAAATTATCGGGGAAAAAAGATAGCACAGAGTATAGTAACGGATGATAAACTTGAGGTGTAATATAAGCTTCTTTTTCAGCTGCTTCCGTGCGAGGTTGTGTTGTGACCTTTTCTGAGACTAGAAGGAAAAAACCTCTCAATAGCTTTTGGAAGAAAAGGTTAAAAAATTCAAAAAAACCAGCCCTATCTGAAAATAAAGTTTGAGACTTTGACGATTTCGGGACCCTCTCAGAGACTTCAGAGTTTCAAAAAATTTCGATTTTGCCTAAATGCCCATCTGTCGAATCATTAACATGGTAAAATTACTCTTTCTTTCTAGTTCCAATTTTCGGACAAAATGGACGTTTTATACATGTTCTTCGGTAGCCTGGGCGCCATTTTGCACGGCTTCTCGTTACCCGGGCAACTGGTAATCTTTGGGCAACTCATCAACAAATTCATCGATTTCACACAACAGCAAGAACTGATTGAAAAGAACGCGACTGCCGTTGCACCGGAAGATATTATCAACGTTGAGGATGAAATGTTAGTCTTTGCTCAGGTATACGCCTACGTGGCTGTAGCCTCGTGGCTGGTCGGTTATGTACAATGTGCCTTTTGGTCTATCAGCGCCATTCGACAGATTCAACGTATTCGAATCAAGTTTTTTAATTCGATATTGAGACAAAATATTGGTTGGTTTGATGTCAATGAAGCAGGCGGATTGACTACGCGCATGTTTGAGTAAGTAACTAGTCTAGCAAGCCCGATTCCAAGGCGAACCGTAGGCGGCCACGCGAGAAAAATGAGACAAAGCGTCGTCTCTAATGTCAGAAAGCTTATCGCTGACTAGATTTTTTCCGTGTGGACAAAATTAACCATGGTAGATTTAGAGAAATTTAGCAAACTTCCCCGGTTTTCTTTAAAGGACCACCCTGCGTCGTAACCTTCTGGGGCCAAGATCCCACACATATTTCTGGGTGGAATATGAACTTCTGATTTTTTGATTGCTTTGCAAAAAAGATTTGACGTTATTTGGCCCATAACTACTATCCAGGCAAAAGCATAGAAACAAAGGTTATAGACATAAAACATTATCTTTTTATTTACAAATTTGAGCGTGCGTCAACTTTTGATTTATGTTTGTGTCGTCATAATTTCACATAATTATCACATTATGTACGTATTACGTTACGCGTGAAAATCGGCTGATTCACTCGTTGTGTAAGATTTTATTCGCCAACCCATTTAGTTTTCGGAAGTCACAACTGTATTGGAAGATGTCCAGGGTGTAGTTTTAACCCATTTAGCCACCTGTATTTTTTTCATGAATTTTATTGGCCACAATGATGCTTTTTTTGTACCAGTGAAAAAACTCTTGGTCTCAGTTCTCTAAATTAACGGGGGCATTTTGGCTGAAAAGTGGTTTTGAGCTATGATTAATAGACTGAAGTTCGTAAAATTTGTCTGAGAGTAACAGGCTTACGAAGGGACAGGTTTCACCGAGCTAAATTTTGAAAATCGACCTTGTTAGAGATTTAAAAAGATTTTTGCAACTCCCTTAGACAGAGTTATAGGACTTTAATGTTGGAAATTAATACCTTTTGCAAGACTTTGAAAGTCTGAAAAAGGTACCCCTTCCATCAGCTTTTGTGTCCAAGGATCCCCTCTTCTCCCAGAGAAGATATTCACTGTTCCATTTCATCTCTGAAAAAATTAAATTTTTGGCAACGTTGGAAAAACATTATTTTTCTGCTGGGATTATTACATCTATCTTCTTTACTTCTAGAGATTTACAACAGATCCAAAGTGGGATAGGCGACAAAGTCGGCAACACAATACAAGCCATTGCAACTCTTATTGGTGGCTTTGCTGTGGCTTTTGTATTTGGTTGGAAATTGGCATTGGTGATGTTGGCTGTCTGTCCTCTCATTGTAGTGGCAGGTGCGTAGTGGTGTTAACCCAGTGTATACGGAGCCTTGTTTTGACGTTGTTGCAATCGTTGTTGCAATGTTAGAACGTTATGTGGACGTTGAAACAATGTTGACATAGCACGTTGTGTGCCTGCTATGGGAAAAACCTAAATTTGTTAACAATCAAATTTACCCAAAGCAGGCACGGAACGTTGTTTTAACGTTCAAACGTTTGTATTGGCGTCGAAACAACGTTGGAATAACTTTGTGTGTCTGCCGGGACAGTGTCAAATTTAACCACGCGACTAGACGACTCTTGCAGTAGAAAATGCTTTTATTAATTTTTTAACTTTTATTACTGCAGGTTTTGGGGATTATGTCAAAATATTTTGATAACAAACGTTTTTTAAAGTCTTACAAATTTCCTTAGGAAAACCCTTTTCTAACTTTCTTGTTCCAGTTCCAGTGCAGACAGAAAAGCCTAATTCTAGTGAGGAGGGGGGGGGGGGTTGTATAGCAATCTGTCGTTCTAATCTAACCTTTTCTTTACTCTCTCTTCCTTGTGGCGTTAAAAAGGTACGCAAGTTCAAAATGTGTAAAAAAAAGACAAATACAAAAAACTTCCAGCCCAGGGTTTTTATACTGGTTCTATTGTATTTCTTTTTTTCCATAACAGGTGGCTTAACAGGCAAAGTGATGGCATCTCTAACTTCCAAAGAACAAACCGCTTACGCACAGGCGGGCGCTATAGCCGAACAAGCGATCAGCTCCATTAGAACTGTGGTAGCATTTGGTGGAGAAAAAGAAGAGCTTAACAGGTTTTTAAGCTATAAAGGCCGCGGTCTCAACTCATCGAGCAGATCGCACGATTTTATTTAAACAGTTTTGTTGGGAAAGTGATAGAAATTGGCCGCCATTCGAACACTGTTTCTTATTTTACCTTCAGAGTTAATTTAGTTTCTAAGGTTTTTCATGAATTTTAGAATCGGTCCCGAGTGGGATTCGAACCCACTAAATGCAAAGTGTATTGGATTTGAAACCCCAAGCGCTACCACCGGACTAGCAAGCCACGGCAATATACAAAATTCGGAGCTATAAGAGTACTCACAACCTTACCGGTGCCCCTACCTCAAACCCTCCATTAGTCTCAACCATACTAGGGCTACTCCAAACCCTACTGAAGCTACTCCCAACCCTACTGAGGCTACTCCCAACCCTACCGGGGCCACTCCGTACCTCCAACCCTAACTGTATCAGCATATCAGCATTTCACGGATTGGAAAACTTTTGATCTTCGAATGACGGCCAATTTTTATCAATTTCCGTTTTGTTGTAACACTATTGGTCGAAAAAGAAATATACCGCTATTGGTTCAATCTGACGTCAACATGGTGGAGCGATCACTAAAAAAGTGTCAATCCTTTTTAGCGTGCGAGTAGATGACGTAATCTTTTTTTTAGGGTAAAATACTTTATGCGAGAGATTCGCTCGGTGAGTGGAGAACGGGCTTAAAAACTTTGTATTTCCCTAGAAGTAAGAAACTCAGGCTTTCATCCCTTCGTGCATATTAACCGTTTTGAGTGAAAATAATTTTACATCATACCTCATAACTAAGGTATGGGCTTGCACATTACCCAAATGGTGGTCTAAAATGATTTTGATATCTTTAAGGCTAACTGACAGAATATCTAATCATCCATATTTTTACACTCTTTATTTTAGCTACAATGAGAGACTAGTGTTAGCAGAGAAAGCAGGCATAAAAAAAGCAGTGACAGGATCGATTTCAATGGGCGTCTTTTTCATTGTCATGGCTGGCGCTGAAGCTCTTGCCTTTTGGTGAGTTTCTCTTTAAGTATTGTTTTTTTTAAATGCTCTTAATCCAATGTGAGTCTAACTGGAGCGATGGCTGAATTGGTAGGGCGCTGATTTCCAAATCGGAAGGCTGTGGGTTCGAGCCCTAACCAAATCGACCACCGATCGATCACTACAGGTGGGGTGAGTCAAATAACAGCCTATCATTGAGAATGGAAGTGAATTCGTACCTAAAACATAAAAATTCTTATAAAAACAAGAACAAAAACAAACAAAAAAACTTGGTAAACTAGTAAACGAAAATGGAAACTTTTTGGCTACCTTAAGATTCCCAAAGAGTACTAAATTCATTAACATGATCAAGATTTAAATTTGGGCTAGAAAACAATCTATTGTTAGAGAACAAAAAAAAGGTTAATTTCAATGATCTTTAAGGTATGGTTCAACTCTAGTGGCTGATGAAGACTTCCCACCTGGAAATTTGATGACCGTTTTCTTCAGTATCTTGATTGGATCAGCACAGATTGGCCAAGCAGGGCCAAACATGGAAGCATTAGCAACTGCCAGAGGTGCCGCTTATTATGTGTACCAAGTCATCAAAAGAGTAAGTAGGGTCTCCAGCAGACAAACAACATTTTCTAAACGTTCTTACGACGTCCAAATAACGTCCTGACGTTAAAACAACTTTTTTTTTAATTTATTTTATTAACTGTTTTGCAGGCACATCCATATTTTACAATGGCTTTTCGTGCCTAAAATAATCATAATCAAATTAAATAAATAAGTCTGTATAAAAGTTTGTTATTTAAAAAATAAATAATGATGCTGGGATTAGAACTATATGAGAATAACAAAACAAATTTGAAGCGATGAAAATATCGAGTCCAGCCCATGTAAAATAGAATGACTCTAAATTGGACTATAAGCTGAAAAACTTTGGATTTTGACCTTCCGTGGTCTGCTGGGTAAAGTCGTCATGAAGATGTTACATCTAACAAAAAATGAATCGTATATTGTACAAGGATTAAGGATCTTTAAGGTCGTGCAATTTCTGTGTGTTTCTTATCAAAAAATAGTTGCATTACACAAGACAAGAAGGTTACAGTTAATCATATTCTGATTTTATTTCATCTAGAAATCACCAATAGACACGATGAACACCGAAGGAAAGAAACCGGATTTTTACAGTGCTGATCAAATCAAATTTCAAAATATCCAGTTCCATTATCCATCAAGAACTGACATCCCTGTAAGTTACAGTGGAGAATTTCGCGAGAATAAATTTCGCGATTTCGCGATTTTTTGCCCTTTTCGCGAAATTAAATCCAAGCGAAATTTTTGAAAATACCATTTTAGCAAAAAAAGTTGTGAAAACCATGTAATTTTGGTAAAATACGTCCATTTTTTGGGTCATTCGCGAAATTAAATCCACGCGAAATTTCTCAAACTGCTCAGTCGCGACATTAAATCCAAAATATTTCGCGACTTTTTTTGGCTCGCGAAATTAAATCTCGTGAAATTTAATCCTACTAAAGTAGTCTGGGAAAATAAATATTTTTCTATATTCGAGACGATTTTAATTCCTTATTGGAACGACTCGTTCTTCATTTGAAGGTATCCAGAACGAAAAAATGAGTGAATGATGAAATGAATAAATTTATTACACGGAGTGTTTGTTTGAGTTGACCAAACGGACGAACCCCAGTGTAGGTTTTGATTTAGATACTAAGCTACTGTGACTGAGACCTTCGCTTATTATTTCATATTGTTAGGTATTGCAAGGTTTTGATTTGACAGTGAACAAAGGACAAACAGTGGCATTGGTTGGTGAGTCTGGATGCGGTAAAAGTACCACAATTAAATTGTTGCAGCGATTCTATGATGTTATTGGTGGTTCGGTAAGTTGGGGGTAACCCAGCCGCAGACACTAGCCGTTGTTTTCAACATTCGTTTGTACGTCTTTCAAAAGGTTGTAAAGACGTTGAAACGTCATCGAAAAAACGTCTTGCGCCTCTGAATAATTAATTGTATGGTTTGGATTCAAAAACAGTTGAATAAAAGGAAAAAGGTTGCTGTTAAAATTTTAATATGCACTCCTATTTTGATGTTCAGGTATATATTTTTAGTATCATTTTTAGTCATTTCATGGCATATCTTTAGTTCAATATATTATTATTGTCTAATTTTTTTGTTTTTTTCAATAACAATTTCTTACAAAAGGCTTCCAAAACTGAATCGACCATGGACAAAGGAAGTCTGAAAAGGCGTGAATAAATATTTTGACTCTTTCCAGACCAACTAGCTAAAAACCCATCGTATTGGAACGACTCGTTCTTCATTTGAAGCTATCCAGAACGAACAAATGAGTGAAGGATGGAAAAATAAATTTATTACACGGATTGTTTGTTTGAGTTGACCAAATGGACGAGCCCCAGTGTAGGCCAGCAGCGTTGTTTCAACGTCAGAAAGTTATTTGGACAATGTTGAAACAATGTTGAAATAATGTGCTTAAAATGAACGACTCTCTTTTTTTCTAGGTCCTGATCGGCAAGGATAACATCAAAGAGATTAATGTCAAATGGTTGAGACAACACATCGGAATTGTTTCACAAGAACCAGTGTTGTTTGACATGACGATCGCAGACAACATTCGCATGGGAAAAGACGATGCTACACAAGAGGAAATCGAACAGGCTGCAGACAATGCAAATGCACATGATTTTATTACTACTTTACCTAAGGTATTTTTGACGTTCCCATAGTGAGGTCACCTCTCGCGTCGCTAATTATCCCCAGGTGACGGTCCGGGTCACATAATAACCAATCTTCGAGAATGGAAGGAAATTTTGGACCTTAAACTCGATCCTAGGGGAAAACCTTATCGACGTTTCTGTTTAACCGCTGTTTTGTCAGTATATAAATTGCTCTCATGTAAGAACCAGGACAGTATCACTTATTCAATTTTTAGTTTTTTTGTGTTGTCCTGGTTGGTTTCTACACATCTTAATGTAAAAATTTTTGGCGGGAACAAAATATGGCGGATTTGGCGGGAAAGTAGTTTGGCGGATGGCAAAAAATATTAAATTTGGCGAGAATTTAATTTGGGGGATGATAAAAAAAGTCAATTTAGGCGGGATCTTAATTTGGCGGATTTTGGGCAAAACCGCCAAATCCGCCAAATTCGCCAGAATTTCTTCCCGCCAAATTTTGTTACCCTAAGGTATTAACTGTTTCTCTAGTGAAAATCTATTTGCAACAAACTTTAAATTCACCACACTATTTGGTAATAAATTAACTATATTAAAAATTTTGTCTTAACTTAAGGGATACAATACCAATGTCGGTGAAGGTGGTGCACAACTCAGTGGTGGTCAGAAACAACGTATAGCCATTGCACGTGCTTTGATCAAAGATCCACAAATTCTTTTGCTGGATGAAGCCACTTCTGCACTGGATACTGAAAGCGAATCGATTGTGCAGACTGCTTTAGATAACGTAAGTAACAAAAGATTGATCTAAATCTTTATCAGATTCAATTTCGCAAAGAACACGTGAAATTCATAGAAAAACAATTATTAATTTTATATTAATTATATAGGCTAGCATGGGTCGAACAACCATTATAATAGCACATCGATTGTCAACCGTCAAAAATGCTGACCTCATTGTGGCGGTACAAGATGGGCGTGTGGCGGAGAAAGGTAGTCACGATGAATTGATGGCGCGGAAAGGAGTTTATTATCAATTGGTGATGCTACAAACACTTGCTGAACAAGAAGAACACGAGCTGTCGGAGACTGGATCCTTGATTACCGAAGAAGAAAGAGGTTAGTAGGCATAGAACGTTATTTTTAACATTTTTTAAACGTTTTCAAATAACATTCTGATGTTGAGACTAACCTCGTTCTGATGTTGAGACTAACCTCGTTTGGACGTTAAAAGAACGTTCCGCGTGTCTGCTGGAAATCAAAGATTTTTCATGGCTTCAACTCCATTTAAGGGAAAATAGACGTTAATAGTTAGCTAAAAAAGATAACCAACTGAATTTTTTAGAAATATAGTCTTCACAGATTCTAGTTATTCTGGCTAGCCATTGGTCTTGCTAGCTAACCATATGGAAAGAAAAACGTTTTAAGCAGCTAATTTGTAGTAGAATCAAGTACACATTAAAAGAACTATTTTAACGTTATATTTCCGAAAGGTCAAGAACACCATTCAAAGGCTTCCTCGGGTATAATAGCGTTCTTATAAGGAAAACAAAGTTTAACAAGTCCATGTAATCTTGTAATGAATCGACAGATCCTGCACTGATGTTATTGATAGTGTGTGTAGATAATTGATGCATCGTAAAAAGTATGCTCTCCTACACAAATTTTGCGTCACCCCTGTCTACGCCACTGTTAACTCGCTAAACACACAGTTACATCCTTTAATTTTACGTTCCTTAGTCCAATGCTTGGTTCCTCTAATCTGTTCCTCTAATCTGACAAGAATTTGAGTAGCAATATTAATTTCTTTCGAGGTCCTTAATACTCAAATTAAAATTCCAAGTTCAGCACTATGACGTCATTTTTCGAGTTAATAACTTGTGCAAAGTACAAATAGACATTTTGAGTTATTAACTCGAAATGCAAAAAAGTGCAAAAAGTATTTTCAAGTACAATTTTAATAATTTCATAAGACATTTTAATCATCATTATCATATTTTCATATTTTTAGGAAAAAGGTTATGGAGAGTATTTGTGGCTATTTATTTTGTTTGTTGCCTAGCAATGCTTGCTTACGTCATCATGTTTTATAGTAACGTGATCGAGAAATCATCAAATATTCTGCATAACGAGGAAGGAAGGTAAAAAATGACGTTTTTTTGTCAATCTCGTACCCAAAACCTGTCTCTCCATTTTTTGATTCGCATGACAGCGATGCTATTAAAATCACAGAAAAATGGAGGAGAGGACTGGGGACGAGTTTGGTATTTTGTTTTATTTGTTAGTGAGGTAAGATCAGCCATCCAGCATACACGCGACGCTTTTTCGACGTTGTTTCAACGTCCAGATAACGTTCAATGCTTGCTGGGATGGACTACAAAATTTGAAACCATCTACCAATAAGGGACGGAAACCAGGCTTATTCTGACATTATAGAAGACGCTTTAAACTTAAACAGTATGTCTATCCTCTTAATATTCATTTTCCCGCGCAACCGCTGACAGTTCGCTCCGAAACCGAGGTTGCAAAATCTTGGAATGATTAGGTGGCGACTTCAACCAAGTGTGTATCTACACGCCCACGCCCACGCCCAATTGAAATTAACTGAAATTGAATTATTCCCAGCAGGCACAGGACGTCGTTTTAACGCCCAAGCAATCTCGTTCTAACATCAGAACGTTCTGTATCCACTGTGTTCACATTAATTCACTTTTGTTTCTTTCTATAGGGAGTTATCAGGAGTGATTTTGGTTCAATTATGGTTGGCAATTACACTATCCGTTTCAATATATCATGATAAGTAGGTTGATGTATAATATTTAGGAGTAATATAATCGTGCAGTGCAACAAACTGGGCCTACCCACCTTCGAATTCTTACTTTTACCAGCTCTCGCTTCCGCCATTTTACAATATTAGTGAGGTTAAGTACCCGAGATAAATCACCATGACGACGGACAGGACTTTTGCAGCCTATACTCTAAATATCGCAATTTTATTTAAAAATAATATATATCCCCTTTATTCTGGAACGAAAGTTTCACGATTTTCTGTTCTAGAATAAACGCTCAGCTCAGGCTAAGTCAAGCCTCTTGCCCGGACTAGCCTGTAGAAATGTGCGGTATCTAGGAGCATAGGCTGCAAAAGTCCCATTTATCTCGGATACTTAAGCTCGTAACTGTAGCAAGATAAACCGGGGGACGATGGCGATCACTGAAATTTCAAAAGTGATTTCATCTGGAGAAAACCAGAAAACAGGCTATCGATGATGCTTCGTAGGTAAAGCAAGACAACTAACGATGATTCTATAGAAAGGTGCTCTTTTTCGTGAGGTCCTCAGCGGCCTTTGAATTCTAACCTCTATTTCAAAAAGGAAATAAAATATTTATACTTTCGCTTTTATATCACTTCAGAGGCTGTTGTGCAAATCTTCAAAGCAGTAGTTTGTCTCAAATTCAAATGGGTAAATAACTAATTTTTAAATGTTTTTGGCTTTTCAAATGTATTTTTGAAAGCGAGGTTAGAATTTTGTCCTCTTGTTTCATAAACAAAAACAAACCAAACGAGGTAGAACAAACAAGGGCGTGGGAAAGGACCTTAGAAAGCTGTTATTAGGTCAATTCAATTCAATTTCAAAAATGTATGAAAACATTTTTGAAGATAAGACAAGGAGCCCGGAGGTCGTGAAGGCCCAGCAAGGGAAAAAACGAAAAACACTAGAAAGAAACAAAGTCAAAATGAGGCAGTTTGATAAAGTTATACATAAATTAACAGTCAACAATCAAGACAAAAATAGTGCACTCTTACCCTATTAGACCCGGGTCAGCTGAAACCTTGAAATCCTCGAGCGCCCCTTCAGGGGGCAAAGGTCATAACTCAAGAACGGTTGATGGTACTGAGCCGAAAATTTGTATGCTGCTTTCTCATCCCTATTTGAAGCAATAATATCATTGAATAGTTCAGAACACAATCAGAAATCAATCAAGCACTCATTGCTTTACAATAAACTCGGTGTTCATATATGCCACAAAAAAGGCACGCGCAAGACCAAAAAATGTTTTTTTTCAGAAAAAAACTGTTTCTTAAGGCGGGGGCAAATGCGTCAAACAGCTCATCAAACTCCTCGTCAAACTGTTTGATGAAAATTTTGAATTTTGAATTAAATAGAATTTTGCATTTGCATCAACTCATCAAACCAGTTTGATCAAAACATTCGATTCATATACGGCCCATT
>JAUJPO010076962.1:0-11083 GCA_032270745.1 Tiaropsis multicirrata
AGATTGTATATTTTCGCCCACGTCTTTAGAGCTTCAGCGTACTGGGCCAGAAAATACGCAATCTGTTATCAGGTTAGTATTATGGGGACTGCTAGCAATATGAGTTCTTTTCAAAGTTATCACGCAAATCTCATTTTTGATCACGCGTGTATTTTTTTTGAAAACTAATTAATATGACAATCAAATTTTATTGCATTTAATACCATGCTTTTTCGTTTTTGGAAAGAAAGAGGCATTTATCTTTGAAAATGTCTTCATTTTTACTTGTATGCCTAGGAAAAAATATATAGGAGGCCTTTGTGCGCGAAAATTAATGCCGATAATTTGAAGACAATTTGCTGGTTAAGGTAGCTTTGCACATAAAAAAGAAGGGCTTGGTACAGAGTCAACTTAAAGTATGGTAGCCGTTTGAAAATTTTTGTAATTCTTAGGTTCTAAAATGACTACAATTAGCTTGTTTTCTGTTTTTATGATGAACTAAAACTCTTTAAAAAGTGATTTTAGTTTAATTTGAAAAAATATTACATTGTCAAGTAATGAGTTTATACCCCTCCCAGTAGCGTGGGCCCTATAGTATATTATTGTCGTGATCTTTTTCGACCCATACTAGTTATACTTGGAAAACGAGTTTTTTAAAGTAGCGAAAAATATCTTTAATAGAAAAAATTTGAACTGATGAATAATTTACTATATTCTATTGTTATGTTTTGACTGTTCTTTTGCTGCCCCATAAAAAGGATGATAAATGAGCAGAGAGAGGCACAAAAAATTCTTCGACTCTCGTAATATCAACTGTCATAAAAAAGATAAGAAGAAATCAGGGAACAAGTAACCAACGCTTCTAAGAATTAAAGGTATGTCTAATGATTGTTGTAGTCGCGTGTTTTCCCTCTGTTCCTTTCCCTCTGTTTCTTTCCCTCTGTTTCTTTCCCTCTGTTTCTTTCATGCTTTGTCCGATTTCCAGTTGGGCTGTGTATGCACCAGTAATCAAAGATTACCTTATCTTATCGGTAAAAACAATGTTTGTTTTTTTGCTTTTTGACGAAACATCTTTGATTTTAACCCATCCATGCTAACAATTAAAGTGGGTCAGGGTAACTTTTTTGGCTTTCGTGAATTCCTGGTAGGGTCGCAAAACCACGAAGATTGAAAATTTCACCCTCGTAGGGCCAAACCTAAAAAAATGTTTGTTTCCGCCGGGTGAGAAATCTTTTTTAGGTCACCCGGCCGCAAAAAATTAATAAACTTAAGAATGGGTGTGAAATTTCCTGAAAGTTTGAAAAAGCAAAGAAACAAACATTTTAACAAAAAAAATTACAGTTTTTGAACGTCACATCTTAGAAAAAATGTAAAAAATAATTTCCCGCATGAAATTTTTTTTCGTCACCCGGTAACGTGGAAACGAAGAATTTTTTAGAATTGGCCTAGGGTCGCTTTTTTTTTGAAAATTTGAGAAAGATATGGAAATTTTGGGCAATCGTGCCCTTTTAAGGTTTACTCGCATAAGCGCTGGGCCAAAGAGTATGAGAGTATTAAGTATAAAAAATCCAGTGAGGTTTAGAAATTCGTTCTTCCACTAGGTATTAATTTGTTCAAGTGGATTGCGATTTATTTATTTTTTCTGATATATTTAGGAGGAACAAAATTTTTAAACTACCAGTGAAAGAGAGACTAGGTAAAGCGAGCCTCCTTTAAAGACATCCTATTTCTTTTTCTCCAGGCTTTGAGGATTAGAGGGGGGGGGGTAGTATTAGATAAAAATCTCATCATCCGCAATGACCGAAACACAGTACGTTATGTTTGTTGAGTTCAAGATTAGCATTGTGAAATGAATTGTCCTTTTTTGAAAAACAGCCTGGTCTCCTTGAAAGATCTTTTCTCATATTTGGTCATATCAAGCTATAACCGTTAATACTGTTGTTTTTTATTCTCGAAATAAAGAGGGAAATTGTGGCTTTGTTAATGCGCTATAGATAACTGGCAAGATGGCGGATGAAGCTGTGAACCCACGCGAAATCAGAGAAATATTTCAAGATGTGGCTGCTAACACTGAAGAGCCTTCTACTACTTATCAAAGCAATTTAAATGACATTTACAGAGCACCTAAACAAGAGGTAATTGAAGTCATCGCCGAACAGCTCAACAAAATTGTGATTTTAAAACTGAGGGATCAAATTTTCGAGATGTTACTTGAAGCATTCAATGAAGAAACCCTAGTAGAACACGGTTTCAATGGAGTCATCAACAGCCAGAAAGTCCCCCTACACCATCTGAGAGGCAGGAAACATATGCCATACGCCATTAACGACATCTATGACATTGGTTTAAGTATTTTTGAAAAAGAAATCGTCACTGGTCTCCATAAAAGCATCCTGAAATATGCCAGTGTCCCACCACCTTCACAACACTTCCAATCAACTATTGATGAAGATAGTGCTCTGCTAATCGAAAAAATAAATGATCTAACTCAAAAAGTTGACAAAGTTACCGATGAAAATAGAGCCCTCAAAAACCATGTCAATGCCCTCGAGAAAAAACTGAACTCCCATATCACAAGATGTCAACATCAACAGCAACAACAGGCCCTGAAGATTCCACCTCATCCAGCCCCACCAGAAGCAACTCACCCACCGCTAGAAGCTTCTCAATCCCAAGACTCAACCAACACTACATCCCATCCTCCTCCACTGAAAGCACCACCTATCCAAGCTACTCTAAAATCAAAAGCCCCCACCTTCGGAAAAAGAACCACCACCATCCCTGGAATCATTGGTGACCGAAAACCGTTCTCTCTATTTGTCGGAGGTTTTAATTTAGAATTGTCATCACAGGATGTAAGAGATCTTATTCACCATGAGTTTGGTTTTGAAGTGCTCGATTTAAGCCAAATCAAAAGGAACAGTTACAACCAATCCTTCAGAGTTGACATCGCTTCCTCAAGTAAAGAGCTTGCCCTTGATCCTAACAGCTGGTTTGAAGGTCTCATTGTTAAGCCATACAGATCCTTAAACTCTAGATCGTATTCAAACAACCATACCAATCCACATCAACGTCATCACAACAGAGACAGCCTTCGTTACCAAGACCGACCCCCAAAAAACCACAGAAACTATAACCTACACTTTAACGACTCTCGACCTCAGGACAATATCAACCACTTCAACACCTTTCGACACACCCCAAATTTTGCCCACCCCAACAAATATGATCGCCTAGATGACCAATACTATAATGATTACAACCATGGAGGAGACAAGCATTAAATTCATCACCCTCAACTGCCACGGCTACAAATCAAACTCAACATATGTAACCAAACTATCTCAATTGTATGATATTATTTATCTTTCAGAACTATGGATTACAGAAGCAGAAAATCACTTACTTCACAACTATAATCATGACTTTCATGTTTTCTTCCAACCTGCAACTCAAGGAGCCTCAGGCCGCCCCTTCGGAGGAACAGCCCTTCTAATAAAGAAAACCCTATCAAAACCTGATCTTATTCTAAAAAATGAATTTTCTACTACCGTGAAATTGAATCTAAAAAATCAAAATCTGCTCATTGTAGGTGTCTACCTTCAATCAATATCCAAAGATCCAAACTGCAAAGACACTTACTTCTCGCAACTAGCTACTATCGGCGGCATCATAAAACAATTTATCAATAGCACTGAACAAATCATTCTTGGAGATTTTCAATCTTGTCCGTCCACTCACCAGACAGAAAGGGTCGGAAATCAAAATGGTCTATCAAACACCCTAAATGATTTTATTATGGAACATCAACTTTTACCAATAGATTTAACAGACGGATCAGGTCCTACTTTTACATATCACCACATTTCACTTAACAACAAATCCTACATAGATCACATCCTCACATCAAACAACATCACCAACAAAATTTCCAATATTAGAATACTACCACACCACTACTTGAATACCAGTGACCACCTCCCAGTCGCCTGCGAAATGAGTACTGAATCATCAGATCATCACCACCAATATTGTACCAACGAATCTCATCATATCCCAAGCTACATGTGGAATAATGTCATTTTTACTAAAAACTACGACTCTTTGGTATCTCAACACTTATCAAAGTCTACACGTTTTCCAAATATCGAGGAAGAATTATCCCATCTACATGAAACCCTCAAACAATGTGCCATACAAGCGTACAACGACTTAAAAAAGACTGACTTTCGTTTTATAGACACTAAACACTGGTGGAATTCAGAACTCACCAAAAAGAGAAAAGTTCTTCAACAAATGTTTAACATATGGAGAGACAATCATTTTCCAAGAGACCCCAACAATATCTCTTTCAACAGATACCGATATGCCAGGAAAGATTTTCGTTCATCAGCAAAAAAGTGTAAAAACCAGTCTATCACCAACCATTATGTCAATATCGAAAAAATTAAAAAAACCAAACCTCGTTCATATTGGAAAGATATTCGTCTAGCTAAATCTGATGACACCAAACTATACACCATAAATGACAAATCAGACATTTCCGATATCACAAACGATTTCAACACTCATTTTAATAACCTTCTCAATACTCCACGAACAAGTAACATTGACAACGACACGTCCAACAAACTCTTGACAGACTTACTAGACAATTTAGAAAAAAATAAAGAAAATAACTTTTATGTAACTGATCACGATGTCCTCGATGCAATTCACAACCTAAACAAAAACAAGACGTTCGACCCTCTAGACATCAAAGCTGAACACTTCATCCACTGCTCCAACAACCAAGTATTAACTTATCTGTCTGACCTCATCAACAGGATCCTGAGTTCACCTAAAATTCCACCAATCCTCGCAACCTCACACATCATCCCAATCATAAAATCACACCGTAAACCTATCAAAGACCCCAACAACTACCGTGGTATCAGCCTCATCCCTATCCTAACTAAACTTATTGAAAAACTAATCCTTCAAAAATGTCCACAATTGAAACATCATAAAAATGTGCAGTTCGGGTTCACTTCAGATGCTTCAACAATACACGCTGAAATCTTAATACGTGACACAATCTCTTTTTATAACTCTAAACAGTCACCAGTGTATATCTGTAGCTTAGACGCTGAAAAAGCTTTTGACAGCTGCAATTGGCACCTTCTTTTTCAAAAACTGAAGCAAAGAAACACCTTACCTAACATAGTTCTCCGCTTCCTCATCAAACTGTACATGAACGGTGAAGCATCAACGAAATACAGAAATGTCATCTCAACTCCCTTTAGACTCGCCCAAGGTGTTCGCCAAGGATCCATACTTTCACCATACCTCTACAACTTATATACGGAGGATGTTATCGACCAAATTCAGAACCTACAGGTTGGAACCTACCTCCCAGGTCGAATTAACACTTCTATTATTGTTTTTGCTGATGATATCATTTTGCTGAGTCCTAATCTTAGACACTTACAGACAATGGTAGATGAATGTGTATCATTTGGTTCAAAAAACGGTCTTAACTTCAATGCTGCGAAAACCCAATTCCTCATCTCTGGCTCCTCTCCAATCCACAACCCAAAAGTTATCTTGAATGGTAAAAACGTCTCACCCCAATGCAATCTTAAACATCTTGGTTTCAACTGGAAGCTAGACAGAAACATTCTTTCGCTCAAGAATCACCAAACCTCTCGAATCTCCGAAATGTGGGCCACTACAGCTTCACTAACTTCTTGTGGTATTCGGAAAATGCATCCCAATACAATAGCAACAGTTTTCCGCTCAGTTGTAGTACCCAAATTACTCTATGGACTTGAAATCACTAGTGTCTCGAAATCTGACTCAGAATATATTGACAGACAATGTCGTTGTGCCTTCAAACAACTTCTCGGGCTCTCCAAACATTGTAGCAACGACCTTAACCGACTGCTCCACACAGACTCTGTTGGAATCGAAATCAAAAACAGGAAAATCAACTTTATCAAACTTTTGATGAAAAACGAGATAACCTCCAAATACATCATTACACTTCTCAGCAGTTCCTTCTCAGATCGATCATACTCAATCTTACAAGACATTTTTGATTTATGCCAATATGAAAACATCAATATATATAACGTACTGCTCAACCGAAAATTTCCGAATCTTGTGCACTCCCCGAACTTGGATGATAATAAACGAAACCTGTTACAAGAAATGCTATCTAACTGGCATGTATATGATAACAGAGTCAAACTGAGACAAACTCTTGAATCCAAGATCCACAAAAACTCTAGCATATAATCAGTCTATTTCTAGTATATATATACAAAAAATACAAACCTCAAGTTTATTCTGTTATGCCCTATAGTCCACCAATTTCCTTGTGAGATTTTACCCTCTTTTCTAACAATTTTCCTTTCCTCTTCACTCTTAACTCTGACCGTCAGCCTTCCCCATTTATATTTGTTTACCTTTTAGACTCCCCTTTACCTCGTCTCAAGCTTTATCTTTGTTTACAATTTAGGGGATTCCCTGACCGGAAACCCCCGGCCTCTTATTCATGATACTCATGACGTAATCCTTTATGCGGAGGCAACTGGTAACGTCCGGAATTGGTGGCAAATCTGCCATTTAACTTGCCACTAGTCTGGCTTTTTCGGGTGCTTTTTCCGAGTATATAATAATATGTATAAAATATTATTTTTAACAAAAACAGAAAATTTAAAACGAGATTTTTATGCATATCGATAGAGAAAATATATTTTATTTTATTTATACCATTTAATATGGTGATGAAAGAGATGATAAAAAAAATAAAAAAATTATGCAAACTACTTCCGTCTACGTCATATAAACGACTCCAGTCTATATACTCCGCCAATATTATTTTGCCGATAATTTTCCGTAATACCGTCTCAGCGTTCGGGTCAAGTACTTCTTCGTTTTTAGTTTGAAAAATCTCAAACTAGACATTGAGAATGGGAACAGACCACCTTCTACGGAAGTGAACTTTTGAATTGTTCCGTAGATATCGGTATACAAGAACCGAAAAACTTCTAAACCTGAAAACCTTACACTAACTTGTTTTATAATGAAAGTTCGATCGTGAAAAACGAAAGTCAAACCAGGCAGATAAAGAGCATTTCAAACTACGGTTTGTCGTCTCCGCCTTTATAAACCCTAGTCTAGCACAACTTCTTATGTAATTTTTATTCAAATATCCAAGCATTGCATTGACCCGTTTCAGAAATTATGTCCGGTCTCAGAAATCCTGCTTTGTATATTACCATTTTGCATGAAAGTTAGGGCCTCCGCAAACCGGCCAACATGTTGACCAACAGTTCGACCAACATCCACTGACCAACAAGTTGGCTGGTTTGCGGTGTGAGCCAACCAACACATCCACCGAAACTCGTACGTTGGTCGCATGTTTCTCGGTTTGCGGTAGGCAACCAAAATGTAGGGCAACAAATTGTTTTAAAATGTTGGCCGGTTTGCGACCCACTTTAAGAACGAATTTTTATGACGCGGATCAGGACACATTAGAAGACACAATTAGAAGAAAATGAAATGAATTAGAATTACTTTTTTCACGTCCATCGCCTGTATCCATTAAGAGCAAAATCCCATTAATTATCGAGGGAAAGTAAAAGGAAACATGGGCCGTAAAAACGAAGTAAAATGAATGAAATTTGACTTACATAAAGTGCAGTTATAGATAATATCAGATGGAGTCAGCCACCACTTAATTTGCTGGATTGCACAATGCTTATTATTCTTAGAAATCACATCAAAAGGTTGCAAGGGTGGAAACTTCCGATTGGTTCCTGTAAAAAGAAGGAGATCAATTAAGTATTACGGCGGAAAACCCTGGGTGAAGATAATATACTTCAACAAACAGAAAAACAACCCATTTGAACCGTTTCAGGACCTCAGCGCCAATCATAGTGGCGCTTTGGGTTGACTCTACTAACCTAAATTATCCCTTATCACTTTCGAAATGGTGGTGTGGGCCCTTGACATAGAAGTTAAATTGTAGATACAATAAGTGAATTTGTTATCACTTTACGCAGGTCGCTAAACACATAGCAGTTATTCCAACATTGTTTCAACCTCCAAATACCGTTCTGGCGTTGGAACAACGTTATGTTTTGACGTTAAAATAACGTTCCGTGGTTGCTGGGAAGGGTTGTCATTTAAATCTTGGGTTGACGACAGATCATCCAAAGGTTTGCGGTCAAAACACCCCGAGATTGGATAAACAGAAAAGGATTAAAAGTATAAAGTGCTAAATCCTATCGGTTTGGCTTCTGAATAGGGGAATCTTCGAATTTTAACCGCGTAACATGATGAATTAGATATATTGTTTTTCTGGGTGACAAAATTATTCTTATCAAACGAATGTAATAGAAACTGATATGTTGTTAAAACCCTTTAAATTTGGCCTGAAAAGTATTCCATATGACCGGTCAAGGAGGGAACTCAGCTCAAGCTCCAAAAACATTACTTGTCCATTTTTTTAACAGAGTGAGATTCATACTGACCCCAGAAACGATAGTTTAGATTTTCATTAATTTTTACCATGAGAAAAACCGCTTAGATTAAACAAGTAGCATAATGTTCCTTACAGTATTCCCCTTGAAAAAAAATGCCACGAGCTCTAGACTGGGATATAGTCGTGTTTAATCAAAAATTTGGATCACTAAAAACACATAAAAAATGGGGTCAATGTGGAGTTCTTACAAGCTCTTTCTTTTGTTACATTCAAATTTTATTTGACGTCACTCTAGAGGCAGATCATGCTCTTCATTTTTAAAAAGCGTTAAACGCTACGGCTGCAAAGAATGATGAAATATCGAGCATATCAAATATGAAGCAACTAATTCGAAGTGAAAAGATCGAGGAACAATTAGAGGACCAACAAAAATTATCAAAGGACGACAATATCATCATCCACTGGGTGAACAAAGATGAAAATATAGATGATGCTCACTTTGTAAATCAACTCTTAAAGGACCTGAACATAAACACACAACCAAATTATGTGGGCCACATAGGCAAAGAATCAAGTAGTACAAGGCCAATTAAAATTGAAAGAAAATCTATTGTAAACCAAGATTGTCTTGAGAAGCCCAACGTACACCTGAAACTGTACATCTCTATAATAATAATAATTTAAAAACGACAATATTAATTGAAACAAACCTAAATTGTAGATCCTCTTGTATATCATGCTCAACAATGACTCGGAATATATGACTCCTCAAAATCCCCATTCTTTCATTCTAAACAAATAAAATAAATACAAAACAAAAACTTTTTAACATAATATTTGTATAATAATACTCACTTTCAACCTCATGCTAACTGAACACATTTGGATTTAACTTATCAGATTAGATTTAACGTCTTTAAAATTATGAAAAGGTACCTGTCCATTAGTTACAGCAATTAGGAATTGTAAAGCTGCTTGTCTCCCATCCACACTAACTGAGGTGTCCAATAAGTCATTCACTGTCGATAATAATGCCTCGATTTCATGCTGAAAATTTTTTTAATATTGTAATCAATAGATATTGAAATTATAAATTTTCAATCTATTAGTAGTTAAAGAATTAAGACTGAAAATAGAAATCACAAAAACAAAACAAAAATTATTAGATTTTGACTTGAGAGAAAGTATTTTTCTGATAAATAAAAGGAAATTAATTGTTTTCAAACCTCTTCCATAACTTTCACAGTTACAACTTCAGATAACTCTTTCAAATTTCTGATGCGTTGGAGAAAAGGTTGTGATTTATCAATGTCCTAAAATCGAATTTGAAATAAAAAACCTAGTGTGACACAATGATATGATTTTTTATTTCCAATATTTAAAATAAATACATTTTCTAACCAGGAAATTTTCAAATTATATCTGCAAATCAGGATGACAATCTTTAAAATACTTTATGTGAAATACAACTTACATTTAGTATTTCTCTGGTTATAATACTCTTGCAAGATTCCTTATCAAAAGCAGCACCAGAAGGCTTCTTGCCAAACATTGACTTGAATTTCCCCTTCATTTGCTTTGACATTTTTTCCTTTAATTTTCATTAACAGAATATTTTCATAAACTAAAATAATCCAATGATGAGTATTATAACTTATGTTGGGTATAAAGAAAGGTTAGGAACTCAGTTGAAAACTCTCCTTCATGAGGTGAGGACATGGCAAAAAAAACTAACATTTTTTATGAAGTTGCTCTAACTGGAGGTGCCGGAGATGGGGTCTTTTACTCTGGCATTCAATTCACAGTACATAACCCTGGAAACCCCTTGAAATCCCCAGAGATTTCTGGAGCAATCTAGGGGGTTGACATAGGAGTAAATAAGATTGTATTCCGGGAGATTATTTGGGGGTTGTTGTTCAGGGGGTATCTGGAAGTACCGTAGATGGCCCTATCTCCACCAACCTCTCCTTAATTCTGTCACCCCTATTTTGAAATAGCACAATTTGTTTTTCTATCACGGACATGGTTGCCGAATTATGGACATGTCTTTGAAAGCGATGTTTCTGTTAGGCATCAAAAACGCTGTGACTGATAATACAAATTATGCAAATTAGCATTCGTAGATTATGTTAAAAGAAATAAACATGCAGGTTTTTTTCATTTTTTCTTTATTATAAAAAAATTAAAAACTATGTCACAAATTATTCATCTTAAAATCATTTCTTGTAATGTTTATCATTACATAATTCATTCAAAAAGCTTCTGTGTTTGCAAAGGTTTTCATAAGTTTCGAAGACATGTCCAAGTAAGGTGAAAAACTGTGTTTTTTAAATTAGCAGCCAATATCAATTGACTCTCTTTGAAAGTTAATTGTACAGCTTTGACCTTTTATCTTCCCAACTACAATAAAATGCTTACATACAAAGAGAACAACTTTTCAAAAATAGGGGTGACGGAGTTAGGACCAGGGTGACGGAGTTGGGACCAGGGTGACCGAGTTGGGACCAGGGTGACGGAGTTGGGACCAGGGTGACGGAGTTGGGACCAGGGTCATGGAGTTGGGACCAGGGTCATGGAGTTGGGACCAGGGTCATGGAGTTGGGACCAGGGTCATGGAGTTGGGACCAGGGT
>JAUJPO010076973.1:0-11083 GCA_032270745.1 Tiaropsis multicirrata
TAAATTTGCCCAACCCCCTGGATATCCAAAGAATATTAGAATATTGAACCCCCTGGATGTCCGATATCCTCAACAGGCGGGAGGGGGACTATTTCTGGAAAAGCTCATTATGATTTCTTCTTGAAAACTTACTGGTGAGGGAATTGTTCGAATTACAGAGAATCTACCATCTGGCAGTTTTTTCCATGTTTATGTCAAGGGTTATGATCCAATGTATCTTTTGTTTAAATACGTTTGAGTTTGACAACCCAGTCATAGACATATATTGGAAGTTTATCGTGACTTGGATCACAAGATTTAAACGTTTTGCTACATTTCACGAGATTCTTGTCCGATATAGTCCACTGTCTAATAGTTTTTTCTCCATGATTATCTTTTTGTTCTTTCATAGAATTATTGATATCAATAATGATCAAAATTATATTTTGAATTTGAATGGAAACTCAACTTTTGTTAATGGAGAAACAATAAACTGTCTCAGTTATAACTTGAAGAAAGGTATTGAAATTTGTTGTCAATAAAAAAGTTTTTTTTCGTTATTTCATTCTACAGTATGCCGTAATTTTATTTATTTATTTGATTTATTTGTTAATGATTACAAATATCACTTTCCTTGTTTCAAAATAATATCAAAGGTTTTTATTTCTTTGTTTTTCACACTACTATTGCTAGGTGTTCTTGCTGGTGGGACGAACAAAGGTCACATTGCTATCTGGAAAAATAATATGTTTAAACCAGATGATCCATGGGATTTACAATCACCTTGTGAAGTAGAAGGAAATGTTCAAGCTATCGAAGTGAGTTATGTTTGTTTTTGGGGCTTTTTTCATCTACAGACTTGAACTCTGATAATATTAAACAAAATTAAAAACTTTCAAAAAGCTATCAAAAACCTTTTCAGCCAATAAGGTACATTTTTTAAGTTTTCATTTTTACTCAACAGTGACCTTTTCAGATTGATTGTTGCTGTCATTAACTCTTTAGCTTGTCATCAGTAAGCGAGCACTCTTTTGGACACTCGCTTTTATTCTATTGTCCACACAAACACATGAGATAATAACTGGCTAATTTTAAAAAGCTTTTAAAAAGTATGCAAGTTATATTACAAGATTTCCTGTCAGATTTCTTAGATGAACAACATTTTTTGTTTCAGTGGGGTGCAGGTGGCTCGTTGATGTCAACAATAACAGACCAATCAGCAACAATCCTCAGTGAATCAATCATGAATGTACACTTTAATCAACACGTAAGTCTTCTTCTCTCATTGTGAGCTTTAGTTGTTGAAGTGCCATGTAAGTTTAAAAGATCTATTTTGTCATTATCTCTTGACTACACTTTTCAGTGAAAACACTCATGTTTATAAAATACTGAAATTAAGGATTTTCAATTTATGTATCTTAACAGGTAGCAGCAGTACAAACAGCACCAAACCAGCTAGCTGTCCTTACACTTCCATCCACTGAAACGACCGACTTGAAGACAGATATCCATATCAAAGGGGTCTATTGTACCAAAGATTTCATCGCTATTTGGAACAGTCGTAAAGTTGCCATCTATGAGATCTCAGATAACAAATCTCTCATTAGATCTGCAGGTGAGGGAAATTTTACCAAAAATCGCAAAAACCGAGAAATTTAATCCATTTGGGGTAAACTCGAGTTGAACATGATTAAAATAATATCTTTTTGTTTGAGTCCTAAATAAATACTATGAGTTTTTCTTTGAAAACAGGAACGTTCAATTCTGATGCATCCACAGTTGCAATGTATGAACAAAATGTTTATCTTTTGGAAGGTGAAAAAATTTCAATCCGAACTTTCCAGGTAACATTTTGGCATCTTTTGGTACTTATTTGAGCAACAGTTCTTTTTGGTGTCATCTGATAAAAGGATTTAAATACTCTGATAAGTGCAGCCCTCTAGAGAGCGCCGCCCCTAAAATTTGAAATTTGATAAGAGTGCCGCCCTCTAAAGAGCGCCACACCTCTGAAAGCAACGCTTTTTAGAAGAAATTAAAAAAACAGACCAGTGTGTGTTTTATTTGAATTCTATAGTTTTGTTGTTATAAAACATTTCTGCATCTAAGCGACGAACACGAAGATATTGAAATTGAGTATTCTATTTCTAGAATAAATGTCTCAAAACAAATATCTCAAAATATAGTTGTCAATTTCATGGGTTGTTTCTTTGATTTCTCAGGCTTTTATAAAGTAGGAAATCAAAAATTTAAAAAGAGCGCCTCCCTTTGATAAGCACCACCCTCTAAAGAGCGCTGCGGCGCTTAATTGAGGAAATATGATAAGGGTCTGTAATTTAAGTAGATTTAAGCCATAAATTTGAATTCAAAGTTTGATAATAAGGGAGTTTGTAGTAAGAAAACACTGTAAAAACAATAACTGTGACAAGTATTCAGAATTTCATTGCACTTGTGCCAATTCTACTATGGAGACCATTTTCCTGGTGCTGAAATCATTGGTGCGAAAATTGTTGGCTCAAGTTCCTTCATTCTTTCCTTGTCAGGGCACCATTAAACAAGAGATGAAATTTTCTGAAACAGAAGGTGATCCATTGGTGATGAGTATTTGTGGTTCCTACATGGCTGTTGGTACTACCAAATCTATACTTAAAATATTCGACCTCTCCAGAAGGTATTATCATATTTATTTTGATCATTTCGATTGAACCAATCTTTCAAGCTGTTGTAATTAGCCCGATATGGCACTTTATGAGAACCTGAAGTTTGAACCTTTCCAAACCCTATTGACCAGGATATATAGAAATATTGCTTCAAAATTATTGTTGATCTATTTTTAGAGAAGCTCGTCAAATCAGTATCTCAAAGAACCTGGAAGATGCCATTCCAAGTTTCGGATCAATACAGTGTTTACGATGTAATTGCAATGGAAGTAAAGTTGTCTTCATCTCACAAAATGTAAGTCTTCTCCAAATTATCCACCTCATCAATTTAAAACTAACTTGGGGGTTTAAATAGCAGCCAGACTACCGCTGTGCTGAGCTTGCACAATTGTTTGCGTTTTTTTCAATTTTCGAACCAATGAGCTAAAGCTTTTAAAGTTGTCTTTGGATTTTCAAGGGTTCCACGGTCATCTTACTTAGCTTGGATTGAACCTGGAACCTCCTGTATATATGGGGCTGATACTTTATCCACTGGGCTATCACTCCTGTTCTTCTATTTAAAGAGTTCTTACCATGGAATGGAATACTCATTTAGTTTTTTGTTTTTCAGAATTTTGTGACGAGTGCATTTTTATATATTTGGGACGTAGAAACGGATTCAGTTCAATGTTTCAACTTTGCAACGGGCGAGGGTGTAGATCAAATGGATGATAATTTAACTGCTGCACAGGAACAGCTTACTTCAAATATTAAAGGTATGAAAGATATTTAGAATTTAAATAAATTTCAAGTGCTTTCTGAAAAGTCACGAGTGAAGTATTAAATGCTGGACACATCTGTTGAATTCTCAAAGATAAAATTTAACCCACTTTATACGACAGGATACGTTCCAAAAGATGTTCATTGGGATTCAGACGAACCAAAGCTGTTGGTATGTGAAGCCATTAAATCATCACTAGATAAACCTTCATCAAATGATCACAAAAAACCTGGTGGTGGATTCTCTAGGAAAGCAAGTAACTTGAAGATGAAACAACCTGAGGTAAGGATGTTGTTCGGTTCTCGCTTGCCCGAAACGACTGTGCAACGAGTCTATCCTGTTGCAGCTCTTTTTATTATTAAATATTTCCCTACTTATAGGGGAATATTTGTTAAACGGCTTTTTTCTTCCTCCTCCTCTTTATTTTTATTTTTCCTTCGATGGTCGGTTTTTGCCTATCCTGTATCAAACTATTGTATTTTAAGGAATAAATCCAAAAATACATACATACTTTTTGACCTTATAAATTTTAAGATGACATTATTTTAGACATTCCTTAACATTTTGGCCAATTTCATCATTCACATTCTTATAAAGTGTATTCTTAAAAAGTGTGTATCTTATTGGTACTAATTTTCGCGCGTACTTTTTTTCGCGCAATTTCGCGCAGATGCTCAAAAATGCGCGAAATTTAATACTGAAATTATGCGCAGGCAGGAAGTTGGCGAAAATTAATACCATGTTTTTTTGTTTTTGGAAGAAAGTGACATTTATCTTCAAAAATTTCTTCATTTTTTTTTGTATATCTAGAAAAAAATATATAGGCCTTTGTGCTTGAAAATTAATACGCGCGAAAATTTCTTTTTCTTGATGTGCGAAATTAATACGCGCAAAAATAAGTACCAATAAGGTATGTTAGATTTTAATGTAATTGAGACTTTAAATATATTAATGCTATCTAACAAGACTTAATTTATATGAATATTAATTCCAAATATTAAATATATAATATATATATTAAATCTCATTTTTAAACTATTGTTTACCATTCACTTTCATATAGCCTGCGAATATTATCGTCACCATGTTTAGCACACCTGATCATGGTTTGATAGTTCAAGATCATTTTCACAAACAAAAAGCAGATTACTGTAAGTATTGGTCACACTTTCTGAAAGAAAAATCTATTTTGGAAATGCCTAGAATAGAGTTTGGATAACATTGATACACGAAATGATCACGACAGTTTTTGAACTGTTTCCATTGATAGAACGCATGCACAACCAATATCCGCAAGTGAAGTCTTTCTTTTTATAACTTCATAATTTCATTACTATAACACCAGTGCAAGCTCTATAAAACGGACACCATTGGTATCAACTGAAATCAGTCCGTTCGTACCAAAGAATATTGTCTGTTATATAGAGATTCCACTTTGTGAGCTTATAATTATTCATTTCATTTTTTGCAGCTTTTCTGGGCATCTGCACACCGTGGTTTTACTTTGCCAAAGGGGTAAGGCTTCATTACAATGTAGTTCTTTCATTTTAACGACAATGGTAAACCGTAACATAAAATCTCTTACTGCGGACAGAAACGTGAAATTCACTTTGATTTTGATTTGCAAAGATAAAAGATACTGAAAACATTTAACAGAACATGATTACCTTTGTGTTCGAAATGATTTTTTTATTTTTGATATCAATTTTTATAGTCGTTGGTTTTCTTCATTTTTGAAAAAAAATCAATTTATTTGTAGTCACTGGAGCATGCTGAAGAAAACGAGGATAGTGAACAACCGAAAAATGAACAACGAATTGTTCAAACTCCCATGAGAGATTTCGCCGGTCTCGAAGATTGTGATGAGACGGTTAAGAAAGCTATGACCAACTTCAGTTATCTTTCGGCCATCGGTAATATGGACGAAGCTTTTAAAGCTATCAAAACTATCAAAAGGTATACGAATATTAATAAGTAGATATTCAACAGGTTAGCATTGGTTATTGAAAATTATTAAACCAATATGGTGTAATATTACACGACGCGATACGGAATTGAATATCACACCACCGACGTTTAATAAATCCAATAATCAATACTTATGCCTATTGGATATATGAGGTTAACTGAAATTGAGGTTTTACCAATTATAGGAGGTCACAATCGACACAATAAAAAAATCAAAAAATCAAAACAAAGCTTTAGCGTTGAATAATATCGATAATCATTAAATGGCCGTTTTTGCCTCGAGGTAATATCGGATCGGATATCGAAAATTATTCAGTCTCGTCGAATATCATCAAAGCGAGATTGAACAATTGTTGATTTTTCTTGTCGAATATTTGTTCTATCGTTAACCCAAGGTGTGTTTACATTTTTCGTTAACCCAAGGTGTGTTTACATTTTTGCACCAAAAGAAAAGTGATATCCGGTGACGGATTTCTAAAATTATTCGATCGGGCGTTTTGCTTAGAGGTGTACGACAATGCCTTTTTATTTCATTCAGAAGTTTAGAATTCCCTTACCTAGCTCGAGTTTTTTTTATTTATAACTGTGACTAGCCAGCCTATCAATTAGAAACAGTTACTTTCAGAATTCAGTTTGTTGAGAAAGTTGACTTACTTTCAAGAATTTTCGTGGAAATTTATTTAGTGGTTTTTGGCAGCAAATTTTACCTAATAACTTTTCCTTCTTTTTTCAGAATTTATACTCTATTCTTTGTGTCTGTAATTGTTTTTATTCTTTAGGTTAGATTTTTCAAAGTTAGAGTTGGATGTTCTTGGCTTTGATGCTTACCGTTCCGCTCGTAAACAAATTCAGAGAAGGTTTGAAAGTTTTCCGTAGTAAAGTCTCTTAAACCAGTTTGTAGAACGAAGCACCGAGACAAAAAATGTTCTCTTTTATTCAAGTGATTTTTAGAGACTTTTGTACTAAAGAACGATGTGGTCTCAAATTGGAAGATGAATTATACAGTAGTAGTAATTTTGATATGGATTAGCTTTAAATTCTTACAAAAAATTACACCATCATCGGAAATGTTTGTAAAAGAGACGAAATAATTCCCCGGTTACAATTTTTTCACCGACAATTCTTTTGCCCACGAAAATCTAATACCGACAGTTTTTTTCTCGATAAGCTTTCGAACCAGTGTGTTATTAGTGATTTAAGAGATTTACACTAGTTAGACTTAGGCTCGAGTAATGCAGTCATGCAGTCCTATTTTTGAAGCAGGTTAAGGTTTAAATAGTCTTAAGCAGAATGAAGCTTTGTCATTTCATTGTAAATTTATTGATTTCAATCAAAGCTAAATTTTTATCTCATAAGTTTTCTTAAGTTAATGTCTTTGATTCTAACCCCTTTTTTTCGCATGCTCAGTGGATCAGTGTGGGAGAACATGGCGCGCATGTGCGTTAAAACGAAACGTTTGGATGTTGCCATGGTTTGTTTGGGAAACATGGGAAATGCGATCGCTGCCAAAGCCGTACGAGAATGTCAACGAGAGGAAAACGATATAAACGTTCAAACAGCAATGCTTGCTATACAAATCGGGATGTATGTAAGTAGACTTTTTATTGTTACGGTGGTATTCTTATGAAACTTTCGAACAATGCATATAAGTACCTTTATATTTTCCCACCATTGTCTTAGGTAAGGTATGGCCTTTCGAACAATTCATGTAAGTAGACTTCTGATTGATACGGCAATTGGAACTGTCTTAGCTACTCCTCCAGCCCATTCATAATTCTTTCTGGGACATTCTAACCATAATGCAACAGACTAGGTCGTTAAATTGTCACCAGTTTCGATACTTTGTGACAACATGACATTATTCATATCAAAGGATATATTTCATTCCACCACAGGATGAAGCAGAGGAATTATACAAAGATAGTGGACGATATGATTTATTGAATGAATACTACCAAGCATCTAACCAATGGAACAAGGTATCTCATCATTACTCCCTCCTTTATCAATTTTTAGCCCGCTCTCCACTCAGCGCTCGTCGTTTACGTTTCTCTGACCTGATTTGTTTTGGAGATAACATTACGTCAGTTTGTTACGTAATCTTTTCTCCGGAGCCAATCAGAACAAAAAAAATCGCGTATAAATAAGATCTTACTAAGTCATCACAACTTCACAAGCTTGAACGAAAGTGAAAAGTCATCTTTTCGGGAAGCACGTGCGTGTTGTATCATGTAAAAAAAAAAACTTTTGAAAATATCTAGTCTATCTGTCCGTCCGTTAACGATTGATTGAGGAGAATTCTTTATCGTATTCATTAAAGTATAATTTTCACTTTTGTAGGCTCTGGAATGTGCGGAGACACAAGATCGTATTCACTTGCGTACCACTCATTACAATTATGGAAAATATCTCGAAGATGAGGGAAGAACGGATGAAGCGATCAAACAGTAAGCTATTGAAAGCCTTTTACCCCCTCGTTTCGTTATTTTGGATAAGAAAAATAATTCATAATCAGGGTGGCCACAGGGACTGGAAAAGCTGGAAAAATAGCTATTTTAAGACATAGGGCTGGAAAAACAGGAAAAAAGTACCTCTTTAGGGCTATAAGGGCTGGAAAAACTAGAAAGTCATTTTTCAATCAAATATTTTATATCTCTGACAAGCAATCTGCGAGTATCAGTTTTCAAAAATTTTCTTGTCGGATCCAACCATTGTGGATCCTCCAAATAGATAGAAATAAAAATAGAAAGTCTTATTATGATTAGGACTTTTGGCAGAAATACTTTTGGCAGAAATACTTTGTAAATCATTTGTAAAACTACTTTAGGGCTAAGTCTTTTAACTGGCTAAGTTGGAAAACAGTGCATGTTTCAGAACTGGGGCTTTCAGTCTGTAAATGCTAGAAAAAGATATGTTTTTGATTAAAAGGCTGGATTTTTCTCATTGAAAGAGTGTGTCCACCCTGATAATATTCATCTGTCACAAAAGTGTTGTTGCCCACCATGACCGAAAACCAGTTGTATCAAATCCCTTTTGCTGTAGTTTCCGAAATAATTGTGGTCAAGGCTTAGACCGTACCCATCAGATGGGGTTCAACCAAAGTTGTCAAGACAGGAAATTCCCACACCAATTCACTTTTTAAAACACTGTTAGAAGGTCCATCATAATCTAGCAAGCAGTTGCCCCTCTTCCAAACACAACAAGAGTATATTTTTACTTGCATTTACGGTTAACATAGTGTGCTTAGTATAATTTATGGTGTCATTGATATTTCCATTATGCTGGTGGCAAAAGGCGCTTCAATTTTGTGTTTTATTGATTTTGAAGCTCATGTCTCAATGTTACATCTTTTTGGACCTACCTGGAGGTCCTATAAATTGACCTGTGTTCGTTCGTTCGTTAGTTACCAGCTTTCCTCGAGATGTATCATTAGATTTTTCAGATTTTTTGTATGATAGTAGAGGACCATCATGGATAAAATGTGACCGAAATGATTTTTCCTAAAAAAAATTTTGGGCTTAAAATTGAGTGTTTTGCTTTATAAGAAACCTAAATACAAGCATATGTTAAGTTTCTTAAGCTAATAACTCGCGTTGAGGTAAGGTTTTCTCATTTCTTTCTCAATAATGTTAGATAATAAGATACAAGTGCTTATGATTTAACTTTCTTAGTTGCCAAAATTATTTTTTAAAGAAGAAAAAATCGGAAATGTCGGAAATGTGCAAAAAAAACTGATTTTTTTTGTATTGATTCATTCATATTTTTCTTATTTTTTGCAAAAAGATGTTCATTTGGATACCCTAACATGTGATGGAACCCGATTTTAGGGAAAAAAGTTTTCGCGGTCGATTTTAGCCAAAAACGGTTCATTATTGGTTCATTATTTTTTTCACAAAGATGGTCATCTGGATACCTATGATATGATTTTTTAAAGATGCGCACATTCATCAGAAAGACAAAGGTTCTCTTTCCCTGGTATAATGGGTGTAATTTGCCTTAATTGAGCTGTGGTTTATTATTTTTTGCACAAAGATGGTCATCTGGATACCTATGATATGATTTTTTAAAAGATACGACAAAGGTTCTCTTTCCCTGGTATAATGGCTGTAATTCATTCGCCTATTAAAGTAATTGAGCTGTGCTCAATTATTCGTTCGTTCATTCTTATGGCGTTAAGGTTTAATTTTATTTTATAACCAGGTAGGTCAATAAATGTATCACTTGTTTAAATTTATTATTTATCAAATATTTTTCTTAATAGGGTTGAAATGGTCACTGCTAACGAGATTGTTTTTTTAGTGGATCGACAATTTATAAAGGTGATCTTTTCCTTCAATTACTGCCGAGGAAAGGGAAAAGATAGAACCGTTGAATCGATCCCACAGAGTGATATAAAAATACAACTACAAAGTAAACATATTTGGATAAAGGTAATTATGTTTTGGAATATCTCCCTTTTAACTTCTTATTGACTTCTTTAAACTATTTCACCCCCCCCCCTGAAATTTCAAATATTTATGTCAGTGTTTTTTTCAATCTTACCAAAAGTGGCATTTTAGGGTATGATAAAATATGAGTCTCTACAAGGTTTAATTTAGTTTACTAAAAGTAAAACAAGATTTTCTTTTAATAGTAGATAAAGGATTGAAAATTCCGATCTTTTTTCTCCGATTTTAAAACCATTGGATTGGACAATCCTGAGTTATCTGAGTTTAAAGTTAAAGTAAGGATAGAAATATTCTCAAAGTGAATTGATTAGAATATTCCAAAGATAACTTTTTATATGATTAGGCTTTGTTGTTGAGACCTTGCTATTATTTGATCTTTCTTTATCTTTTTTTGAAAAAATATAACTTTTTGGAGGGCTTTAGGAAGAAGTATTCCAAATAATCTGTAACTTAAATGTGTTCGATAAATGATGATATTTTTTACTAGCGCACTCGAGATATTTAGCTTTTTCGAGTTTTGATAAGGATAAGAACGGTAAAGTAAGAAATGACCGTCAAATTGAATTAAGTTAACAAGTGGAAATTTAGTAATAATTATTCATGTTTGCATTTTATTGTAATTATTTCTTTAAAAATAGAAGATGGAGCGATGATCTATCCGAAATGGAACTTACCACAACTTTAGGATAGATTTCCATCAATTTTCGTCTATTTACGAGAGCTAATAAGGATTAAATATTCCATTTTTCTGTGAAATGATGCACTTCTAGTCAGAATCATAAATAATTCTTGGCTCTTGTTGTTCAAACATTTCTACCTGAAAGTCATTCTAAGAGTATTGAATTTTGACACGAGAAACAAATTAATTCGAAAAAGGGTCTCAATAGATCCCATTATTCCACTGAATCTGGGAACCAAAAAAGTCAACCAAAATGCCCAAATTTCCCAAATTTTTTTGATAGTTTTGAAAGTTTGAACGTCGTTGTAAACTTTTCAAGTGGACTTTCAGAAAATTCTAATTTATGGAATATCTAATCCTAGATAAATAACTCTTTACAATGATGCCAAATGATAAAGGATCTAGATTCCTGACCTTGTACGAAGTTTTAGAAGTTTTATTCCGTTCTTTAAAAAAATGAGTATTTTCGATTTTTTCGAATACACCTTTCCCGTAATTCCGGTTTTCCGGATTTGTCCCGCAGTCTTTGCACTCCATCGTTTTTTAAAAGGGAGGTAAACAAACCCGATTTTGCTTGCGTTTCCTTAGGGAA
>JAUJPO010076984.1:0-11083 GCA_032270745.1 Tiaropsis multicirrata
TCTTTTCCTGATCAAGAGTATTTCACTTGGAATAAGAAAGTTTCTCTTGAAAACTCTTAAATTAAGATGTATTCACTTATCAAGAAAACAGGATTTTACTGTGCTGTAACGTTTTTATAGACATACATTTTTAAGTCTCTTTTTTTACTGTTAGCGTGTTGCAACGTTATTTTTATGATTAATATATTTCGAGACTGTTTGTAACCAAGTAGCTACACCTGGATCCAGTTAATTTGCAACTTTGTTCGTTTGGTTTTGCTTTGACTTGAATTGGGTAAAAGATATTCTTTTAATTGGCAATGTAATAGATCGCCCTGTTACCTTTACACCCCAAAATGAACTGGTATCAAGTTATACTCATTATTTGCTGCAAGGTGGGTAAAGTTCTACTGAAATAAGAATCTTTGTTTGTATCTAAAAAAATGGTTTGGAGGGGGGGGGGGTACTTGGGCAAAAAAAGTGACGGAAACGGAGCGAGTGGAAAGGATAACTTTTTCAGATAAAAAAAAGTTCCAAAAAAAAAATTAAAATTAAGAGTTATAATTTTCAACATTAAAGATATAGTAAACTTGGAAAAAAATATCAAATACTATCTTTCAAATATTTATTCTCTGGCTAAGTCTAAGATTCGATTCTTCAAACTTCGACTCGAATTTACCTGTCACTTTGTACACACGGGGGTACTAGGGTGGTTTGATGAGATGAAGAGAAATATGGCCTGTATTTAAATGATAGCTGTGTTCGACACCGTTTTTAGCAAAAATTAAGAATATCTTTAGGTTTAAATTCGGAAGTTCAAGAATCTCCGAAGGATTCTATATAATTTGTGTATTCGAAGAAAGACTTTAAAGATCAAAATCAATGCGTTGAGCAATTCCATTCAGCCTCAAAATTCCAGGGCAAAGTGACTGTATTAACTCGAGAAACTGCGTCATATTATGTTTTACTTTATAGCTATAAAAAAAATATCATGACATCATTACGTCATCATTGTTGTTTTAGTTTCAAATTGCATCTCTCCAACAAAATGATGACAAAGTTGTTTCCATGGTTACAAGATTCGAAGGTATAATGTCTGTTTCAAATTGCCTTCAGAATTTCAAAATATTTTTAATGGGAATTTTTTATTAATTCAAAGCTAGGCTTATTGTTCAGAATGCTAGACTTGATTATTGTGAGTATGCTAGAAAGTGTTTTTTTCAAAGCATTTTTCACATCCTTTTAGCCTTTTTTTGGACGAATGGCTACTTTCAACGACCTTCAGACTTTTGGTAATAGTTCAAAATTAATTGCTAAGAAACCAAGTTCGACCAAGGGTTTTTCAGTGCTACCAAAAAATTTGCAATCTACCTTAAAATTTTGATTGAGTTTCATAAAAAAATGAGAAATAGTACGTAAAAGTTTTCAGAAGCTTTATATATATATTAAGCAAAAGAATCCGGTCTTAAATATACAAGACCAATCAGTTCCTCTTAAACTTTTTAATTAGTCTCTGTAGATACATTTTATGACATTTTTACATTTTTACTTTTTCTCTCGGGATTTTATCGACACTATTTTATTTTCAATTTTTTAGTAATGTAAAAAGATTTTTTAACTGATGATGACTTGTGGATACAGGTCGAAACGTTTTTAAATAAATTATATTGTGAAAAAAATGAAGCTTCTGTCATACATATTTGGTACGTAAAAGATTTTGACAAAATCTTCTTCTTTTTTCTACTTCTATTTCATAATTTACAGGTAGCAAACCTTCTTCACCTATTGAAGATCATTTCATGAAGTTGACATCTCATTCGCGTTCCATTGATATCATTTGGCGTCCTTGGCAATTTGCATTGAGAACATTGCTGTTGTATGGTCAACATCCAAATGACTTGAATATGATTCAACTAGAGAATGGTGATGTTAACAGAACTTTGAATAATCTAGGTATGGAGGGAATGTTTTTCATCTTTCAAGTACTCTAAAATACCTTGTCTCTGTTTGTACCCGAGCGGCTACCAAAGCCTCTAAACTTTTGGTTGTGTTTTCCAGTAGAGTTATATGATTATATTATTCTTTCATCGTATTTGCTTACAGCGAAGTTGCTCATCAATCAGAGGGGGAGGCACCTAGGCAAAATCGGGTACTGGGACGTGCCGCCAGCCAGGGTACTTTTTTGAGGCTCTGAAGTCTCGGACAGGGTCCCAAAACCGTCAGACAAAGTCCGAAACATTTGCTCTGATTGTGTCGCCTTCTTTCCAAAAATTATGAGAAATTTGAAAATTCTTTTCCCTCTTGTCTCTGACAGGGTCCCAAATTAGGCAAATCTTTGCCAAAAACTTGTAAAAACCTTAAAACATTCCCAAGTCTCTCTAAAGGTCACAAAAAAACAGAAATATTCAAAAGAATCTCTCTAAGGGTCAAATTTGAGACAAAATGTTTCAAAAAGTCTCTCTAAGGATTGGGTTTGAGGGGTCTTGGACGCACATACCCGTCAACTCTAGTACCCCAAACCTAGAGATTTACATAAATAAGACTTACTCGAGACTTACTTATTTCACTTTAGAACCTGGCTTGAGTTACATGGTGGCAATCAGACTATACCATAGCTATGCAGATGTACAAAACATCACCAAGGTCATCACCACCATCCCCACGTTTCCAAGTACCTCTACAGGTGCAGGTAGGATGTAATCTAAGTATTTCAGTGACGAATACAGAAGAAACCCGTACCCCTACTCTGTTAATATCTAATAATTATACTTATTATCCAGGGGTTTGAAATACCCAGAAGAGGTAAGAATTTGAAGACCAAGGTTATCCAGAGGGGTTCGAAATTTGAAGAAACAAAGATATCCAGTGGGGCTTGGGCAGATTATTTCTGACAAAGCCCAATTTTGACGGTGTGTCTATACTCCTTATATGAAAGTCAACACCCTCCATTAGAAACTTTAGTATATCCCACCTTCGCATTTTTCTTCAACCCCCCCCCCCCAAAAAAAAAAAAAAATTATATATATATTTATATTTATATTTGACTAAATCATATGCTTTAGATTTCCAGTGGGTTTTACAAAAACTGTAGATATTTGTTAAACTCAATATTAAAAAGTACATGACTTCATCATCTTCATCATAGTATGTACAAGAAAATTATAGACTTTACAATTTGCACATTCTTTTCAATGTTTAGGTAACAGTTTTAAGATTGAAACAAAGTTTATACTAAAGAATACAAAGACGATTTCAGAAGAAGAATTACGAAGAGATACAGAACAAAAGGTTGGCACTTTCCCAAACACAGAACAACGTCATTTTGCCGTCCAAACAACGTCTTTTAACGTCAAAAAAAACGTCACATGGACGTCAAAATAACGTCTCGTGTTTACAGTGTTCTCATTCAAAAGCAAATTTTAGTAAACGAGACTGGGATGATTATGCTGAATCAAATGTTTATTTACACCCCTTCCTTGATTTGCTAATGGGGACCCGGGAGGGGGTTCTTTGGCAAATGAGGTTACGGGTAAGGCGAGCGATAAGGATATCTTTTGCAGAAAATCTCTCTAAAGGGTTACAAAAACAAGTAACAAATTTATTCTCTGAAACGGTCATAGTTTTGAACATTTCAGTTCTACTTTTGTATTCTTACTTAATTCTCAGAACGTTAGTTAGCAGAAAAATAGTTTCTTAGGGTATAATTGGAAAATAATCATTTAAATGTTCAAGTCTATCTAAAGGGCTGTTTTTTTTTCAATTTCTCGGACATACCCGTCACTTGGTAAATTTAGTACCCCCTATCTGATTCAAAGAACTTTCTTTGAATACCACCCGGGAGTCCAGTTACTGTCCGTTAATAAGAGGTGTCTATCTTTCACGGTGTCTGCTAATTTGAATTGAGAGAGTGCAAAAAAAGTATCCGTTTTATAGAAGTGTCCGCTTTATAAAGGAATTGAAATGGCCTGAAATCATCCCTTTCGTTCCAAAGAATAGTGTCAATCAATATATAAAGACTTAGACCATGTCCACTGTACTATTCTTTTACATATTAGGTTCGAAGTGAATTGCAATCGATAGAAGGCATCTCAAAGATATCGGTTTACTTCATCAGGTATCATCTTCCGTTCCAATTTGATATAGGTTTTGCGGGTATTTATTTTACCGTCTTATTTAGAGTACTTTACCTTATCGGAAAAAAGTGATTAAAAAATTTGGAGGTGGTTAAAATTATGTCTGATAAACTGTCGACCAACTCGATTGCGACTATTCCATTCGATTGCGTTCAATTGATTCAGAACTCGAATCGTTCGATTGCGACATCGTCTGGTGATCTTCAGCCTTGTATAACCACAAGACTAGTGTCTATCTTCAAATGTCTATATATATCTTCTATTGCGATATTACTTAGCTAGGACACACCAGCCACTTTTATTAATTTTGATATAGTGGCTGGGTTGCTGCCAAGATGCCGAAATGGAATCCTCGGCTAAAACTAATCTTTGTCGCTGGACATTTTTACTATATTCCCCGGCTAAGAAAAGAATGTCGAAACTTTGTTTTAGTAAATACGAACAAGGGAATGTAAACAAGAAGTTTGCGAAATTTGATTGGTTCTTTTCATCAACTGTCATCTGGAGGTGTGAAATTCAAACTGGCTGCTGCAAACATACTGATTCTTTATCAGAATCATAAAAAAGAATGAGAAAATGCAACACTCTCCGTCAAAGCTTTTGAGAACCTTCTGTATCCGCCACTGTGGTGTTCGAGTAAAGAAAACTTTTTAATGCTACAAACTGGGCTAATCTAATGATTTATTATTCTTTTAGAAAGTCAACTTTTGGTTACATTGCAACGCTGTATATGACTGTTGATGATCGTCCCACTCTCACTGTATTGTTCAATCTCCTTCAAAAAATACTTCCCTCCATTGATGCTGAACAATTCGGCTTCTCATTCAAGATACTCAAAGGTATACGGGATGAGCTGAAATTTTTATAAGGTCGCTTCAAGATTGGTTACTTTTGGTTACCATTGATGTTGTGTTCTTTAGAAAATTAAATACCTTCTTTGTTTATGAATTGGAAAAGCAAGTTTAACAAAACAAAGACCTTGTAAAAACTCCAGATTGACCAAATAGTACGAATCCTTCACATCCCGAAGAGACTCAAGGTAAAAGTGACCCTACTGGACATACAGCCCTTAAGGGTACATAGGTGTTTCTACGTTCTGATAAAAGCCAAGGGTAGGGTAGGAAATTTGAGAAATTTTATATTTTTTTTGCTAAAACTGGAGCAAATGGCCATAAAATGCACTGTAAAGAAAGGGTATTTTGGGTCCAAACGTTCGGTAGTTTCAAGATTAGGATAAATTTTGTCCAATCACGATTACGTTCAAACTTCCAATCACACAATCACACCAAAAGAAATTCCGAAATCATATCATCACGCCAAAAAAAAACCTCAATCACGTCATCACACAAACCGCTGGGGGGGAGGGGTTCCGATAATATTTAGCATGTTAAATTCATAGTACATTTGAAGCATGCTGTTCAGATACGCAGGATTTATAAAAATTACCGATTTCAGAAGTGGTGACAGAGTTGTTTCTTTTTGTCAGATTGCTGTTCGCCAATATACGTTCACCATCTAAACGGTGGTGGAATGTCTGTCAGCCAATCATCCGAAAAAGAACTGTTCAATTTGCGTGTTATTCCTGACAACGCCTTTGTTAACGGTCGTTGTGGTAGGGCTGTTGACATGAACAATGCTGACATCACCATAGAAACACATGGCGATCGACCAATCAAAACGCTGACATTATCGCTCTTCATTTTGTTGAACCAGACAAAAGGTATTCCCTTTTTTTAAGCCAATTGGCTGGTCAAAAATGCTGAGGTATTGCAAAACGTCATTGCAAAAAGTTTTTCAAATCAATCAACAAAAAACAATAAAGCAATCTTGAATCCAGAGAAAAGGCAATTTGCCTTTTTAAAAACAGTTCAATGAATCGATTTTACGCTCTTGTTTTTACCACTGCTGACTCAGCATAAGGTTTCTCAACTTGGAAAACTGGATTTAATTTCCTATACCTTGTGGCTCTGATTATTCCGAATCTAATTTCCAAAGACATCTATCTTTTCACGGTAATGACTTAAAAACTCATTACAGAGTGTTTGTTCTAGGCTTAACAAATACCTGCCGTTTCTGGCAGGCAATCTTAAATGTTCAAATTATTTCTTGAATTATTTCACGTTTTAAAGCTCAATAAAATTCTATAAAATTATCTTCTAGGCCTTCAACCAATTATGTCAGCAGTCAACTACAACACACAGTTAAGGCTGGAAGTACACGAAGGGCGTGTGGTATGGATGTTCTATAGTCTTGGAAGTAGTCAAGGTTTCATCATTCAAACTAAAGGTTTGTCAGAGGCGGATAAAGAAGGTACTCAAAATCGGAGAGTGTTGACTTCCATATAAGGAATATAATCAAAAGCAGCCACTCTCCGTCAAAGCTTTAGAGAACCTTCTGTATCCGCCACCGTCGACGGTCTTATTCATTTTTGCTTTGAAATTTAAGAAAATATGTCTCAAGGGAAAGTTGATCGTTTGAATGAAATTAAGTGTTTTTTTGTCGTACCAATGAATTCCTGAAATTCGTTATTTCATCTCAAAAAGAAGCCTTCGGATGTCCTTAACTTTTTTGAAATTCAAGCCTTAAAATGTTCTTAATATGCTCTGAATTTTACTGAAGAAAATCATTTTAACATTTTTTAAGCTATTATCTTCAGATATATCTTAGCATGTTCTTAGATTTTGAAATCTTTCTAGGATGGTGGGTTTTCTATCGATACTTTAATAAAGTTACCAAGCCGAAGCATTAAGTGTTCATATGTGCACCCAAAATTTGTTGATTGATTTTCCATAAAATTCACCACGCGTTTTAGAAATCGTCCAAGTCAAACAATGGACACACATTTTGGTAGATTACGATTCACAATCAGGAGTGGGACGAATTTTCGTGAATGGCCAACTGTCGAATAAAGAAATGAGTCGAGTTAAATTCAGTGAAAATTGGATGCTTGGTCTGAGATTTGGAAAATATTTTTCAGGTATGAAGGCCGCCAGTGGCAGTTAACAGAAGGTTCTCAAAGATTTTGACGGGGAGGGTTACTTTTTTTCAACACTCTGTCAACATTTTTGAATAGCTTCTGTATCCGCCTTTGTGAAGGCCACTCCTTGTAATGCCATTGGTCGAAAAAGAAATACTGGCTCGATTTGACGTCATGTCGAGTGATCACTAAAAACAATTTCCAACTTTAGTGTACAAATACATGATGTTACCATTTCTTCAAAACAAAATGGTTGACGCAAGTGATCTGCTTGATGATTGGAAACCTTGACACATCATTATTTTTACCTATTTTTTCAAGCACATCAATGATATCCATCCAATCTTTTCTACAGAAACACTCTTGAAAAGTCTGGTGTTTGCCGCTGTTGTAGTTTTTTTTCTAAATTTTTAGAAAGTTAAAGTACAAAAGAATATGTCATAAATTGTCTCCCAGCATGCACGGGACGTTGTTTTAAAGCCCAAACAACCTTGTTTAAACGTCAAATTAATATTTGGACGTTGAAATAACGTTTTGTGTCTAGCTGGTCTAATTGGACCCGTTATCTCATCCGATTTTTACCTTTTTTTTTAGGTGGTATGGATTACAAATTGTCTGGTTTTCTTGACGAGTTGACATTCTTCGATTGTCTGATGACTGATGACGATATATGGAGATTGTCTTCAAAATGCGGTGAATTTAATTGCCATGGAGATCAAGACCAGAACGTTGAAGGTGGAAGTTTAATTTCTTTACATCGTGTCCAGCTACGTTGTACTCAAAGAAAATTTCTGCGATTAATAATCAATGAGTTTTATTGGAAAAATATCATTATCTTGAACGGATAGATAAGATATATTTCTACACTTTACCCGAAGTATTTACCATAGTCAGTAAAAAGATCACTGGTCTGGCAATGTATTGAAATAACTTTTTGTCAACTTTTGCCAAAATGTCAATTTGCTCACTTATCACGCTACCAATATTCTTTCTTGTGATTGGTCTATTTTTCATCACGTGATCAAAAAAGTGAGTAAAATAAATCAATTTGCGTTGTTTGGTTATTCAGCGTTTCTTTTTTCTTGGAACTTCCTTTTTTCTTTTTTTCAGGCCCAAGGATAGAAACAGATGATTCAAGTAAAAACACAAAACCAAAGGTATCTCTATATAATTATTCTGCAAAATTGAAAATTATTAACATTTATATAAAAACATAAACAGAATTTAAAGAGAAGCTGAACACATTAAACAGTATTATTTGGTCGTTTAAAAACTGTGCAAAAGCCCTTATTGTCTGTATTAGAGCAGATATACTCTGAAGTAGATATCTATGGAAATTTCAAAAGTTTTTTTGTGGAGGGCTATTTCGATTTAATATCTAGTTTGATGTTTTTCTACTGGAGATAGCAAATTTTACTCGATAACAATAATTCAGTGACCTTGGGCCTTTTTTCAGTTGGGACGAAATAATTTTACCGTTTGTTATGTGATCTGGTGGTGTTTGAAAATGCGTGATATCCCTGACAAATACATACCACATATATATTCCCCCATAGAAAAATGCCATGCATTCAAATTATAAAAAAATATTATCTTTTATTCAGGACAACAACACAGTGAAGAACCTTTGCAATGCTGACGGAACCGTTCAAAACGCCAACAGCAGGTCCAAAGAATGCATTTGCAAGGTAATCATACATTACATTTACCATATTACTCTTTAGATTTTTTGCAATCCATTTTGATTATTTAGATCAGAGAAACTTTCCAGATAGAATTTTACCTTTAGTTGCTCAACCTCGTGCCCAGGGGGATATAGTTTCATATTTGCCATAAATCAATTTAACCTACTTTTACCCGTCAGCATAATGTGGAAGGTCGATATTGTGATCGATGTAAGAACGGCACCTTTGGTTTGCAATCAACCAATCAGGATGGATGTATCAAATGTTTTTGTAATCGTTTAACCAATGATTGTCGAAGTGCCAAAATACATCGTGTAAAGGTATTTGTATCTATTAATTTTATCAAAAAACATATTATTATCAATCACGCTTTAATTGGTTGTTTTAATATCTGAAATTTTGAAAATCATCTGTTTTGCCATAGGTACTAAAAATTGCTTGAGACCTTATCTCAAAATCTCAAAGTCCGATTTGTCAAATTTCATAGTGTGAACTACCTCTTTAGGGAGGGTGAAATCCAAAGCAAAGGGGTCAGCTACAATTTGGTATGGAAAAAAAATTCATCTGATGGAATTTAGTTCTGCAGTCTGTAGAGTAGGTTGATGATACGGAAGCGATCTTCATAAGAGGTGTTCCTTTACCCACTGTAAAATCTTGTGGTTCTTTGTTGAACACTCCATCATGTCAATTTGCTTAATGAGTCTTGGAGACAAACCTGCTTGTGCATATATTCAAGATGAGCTTTGGATTTAAATATTATGGAAACAGTTCTTTGCCATAATTGAGTAATTGAGACTTTGAAACAACAGATTCATTAGGCGACTTTGTTTTTGTAATAATTTCTTAAAATATTTATTTTTTAAAGCCATCTGATTAGCTGATCGTAATCGTGTTATAAACTAAAGACTAAATAAATGGCAACTCTTCACTTATGTATTTGTTTTGTAGTAATTGTGAATTTCTTTTTTTTGAAATATCATTTAGTGGAGCGGCGTTCGAAGTAGTAGGGCGCTGGTTTCCAAATCGGAAGGTTTTGCGTTCGAGCCCCACCCTATTGAACGTCGTAACAAGGTCACCTCTCGCCTCGCGTCGCCAGGTGACAGTCCGGGTCACATGATAACCATCTTCGAGAATGGAAGTGAATTTGAACCTTAAACATAATATTGCTGAAAAAAATTATAATATTTTTCTCTTTCTCTACTAGAACACTATAAGTGCGGAAGAAATTTCGACAATCAAGCTACAAACTATCGATGGTCAGCAACAAGTTGTACGAAAGAAAGATTTTTCACATGACATAGCAACAAGTACTGTGTCTTATAAACCAACAATGGAAAGCTCAACAAAAGAAATGTATTGGAAATTGCCGGTGTCTTATTGTGGTGATAAGGTAAATGGTGATTATTTTGTGTATAGTGGATTGATTCTCTCTAGAGCGACGGATATCATTTGTGAAAAAACAGGTGTCCTTGTTATAGAGGGGTCCGCTTTAAAGAGATTGAAATGAACTGGTCCTAATCATTCTGTCCGATAGTGTCCGTTATATAAAGATCTCCGCTTTAGACCATATCATTTACTGTTTTAGAGAGATTTAACAGTAACAATAAACCCTGAGCATCCAATTCATCCATCCCTAGTCTTCGAGTTAAAAGATATCGGTAAAAGCCTTCGAGTTACGAAATATGACGTCACATTTTGAGTTATGACTATTTCATAACTCGATAAATTTTTTTGAAAATTATTTAACTCGATAGTTTAGATTTTACATACTCGATATCCTAATTTAAAAACAACCTATCGAGTTAAGAAAATATTAATAACTCGAAACGTGATGTCATATTTCGTAACTCGAAGGCTAACTCGATATTCTTGAAGATTATAACTCCCGTCGGTCACCAAGGTCAATGTCCGGGGTTTTCACTTTTTGAATGTTTGTTTCTTGGGTGTCTTGAGCCATCAAAATCTCTTCCATCCCTGACATTCTTTTGTCCTTTTAGGTGACTTCATACGGAGGAAGCTTATCATTTACCATATTGTATCAGGCAGCAAATGGATTATCAAAAGCATTGTCTGGTTCAGATGTTGTTATCATTGTATGAATAATTTATTTGAATCTTCTCATCCGATAGTGCTCAATATTTTTTTTAATAGAGCTTATGTATTAAAGACAAGAAGCCTAGCGGCATGAAGGCCCACCAGCAGAATTGAAATGAGAAAGCTGAGGAGAATTGAAGGGTAGATAGCTTTAAAGAGCAAGACTGAAAGCGTAAAATAATGCACTTTATTAGTACATACAAGCAATGTCATGA
>JAUJPO010076995.1:0-11081 GCA_032270745.1 Tiaropsis multicirrata
CGCCATCGAATTTACCATATTTGTCTACTTTTGCAGGTCCGATGTCCTGGACACTAGCATTTTTGTAAACAATAACAGCGGCCAATAGGATCTCAAGCGTTTCCAGACTATCTCTTCTTGTGACTATGAATGCATGCCGAAGATACACCAGGTTCATAAAAAAGTAGTTTTAAAACTCATATTTCAATTACAAGTTTAATTAAAAAAAGCAAAAAAATACCAACAAAGAACACAAGCACACAGAACAAGCACCTTCGCCATTTTGTTTTGACCTGTATGGTGGGCCACCATGGCCCATCGTTGTCATCATGCTGTACCAAACCCAGCACAATTGGCCGATTTTTACCTTTCGGTAAGTCGGTTTCGTACAGGAATCTAATTTAATATTCATCCGTCGGAACGGATGAAAATCACAAACGAATGTGCCCAACCCCAGCAGGATCTGCTTGGAGATTCCCATTTCCCTGGAAAATATACCCCTGGAACAGCCCATTTCGTCCAAAAAGTTTTCTAAATGAATGTTTGAATTTTCTATTTCTTTTTCGGGCTAGAATACAGTACGCCTGGAACAAATAATTAACAAAAAATCATTATCCACCGTACGGCTTTTTAACTTTCCTTGGGAATTGGACATCTAGAAGCTTGAAATTTATATTTTAAATAACTTCGTATATAAATTATAAGGAAATTTACTATGTACAATTCTTTTTCCAGACGCACTGGAGCCGACTCGTGGTGGTAATTAAATGAAAAAATAATGGTGTTCCTGTCATAAAAAAACAATGAATTTTAAGATTTTAGCGGGTTTGATATGACAGTTAGGTTAGGTCCGGTGGCATTTTATATCTTTATATTAAGACTTGTAGGTTTAATATTTTTGTCATTTAATTTTTCATTTTTAAATCGTCTTATTTTATTTTCTCGTGGCAGGTTTCCTCAGTATCCACCCAATTCATCGAGCGTATCTTCACTGTCCTCTATGACATGATCACGGAGGAGTTTTTACGCCTTTTCGAATACATTCAAAAGTTCTCCTCCATGGGTGCATTGCAAGCACGCGTCGAGTTGGAAGCACTGCGATACACACTGGAAGCGTACATGACGGAAAACTCGAGGTAACTACAGAACAAAACATTATCGGACACAAAATCTATCTAAACGTAACAAACCCTACTATCGTCAGCTACATAAAAAGTAGGGTTTGGTTCAGGCTAATGGTGGTCGCTGCCCGGCCATGACTGGAGACTGACTTTACTTAAGACTACCTTTTTAAAGCTTATTCTTATTTTACAATAGCCAATGCACGGGTTTCATGTTTAGGCTGCGCATGCGCATGCCACACCCATCGCCATGTTTGAAAATATGGGAAGCACCTTATGATGGGTCATCCCGATTTCCCGATACCCAAAGAACAGTTTATTAATTTTGCACTGAATCTAGACAACTGGAGACGTTTTAGACGTGTTAAAACATATTTTTTCTTGAATATTTTTCTTCTCCTTTTTTTAGATCGAACATGGAGAAAATCGTTTCGAAGATTCCTGCTCTTGGCGATGGTGAGAAAAAGTAAGAAAGATTTCAAGGTTTATTATTATTTTTTGAATTTTCAAGATGACGTCTATCGTTGTATTTGGACATTTGGTCTGCAAGTACCAAAATAATGCCAAGCCTATTTTGATTGCTGGAACACAACCTCGATTCTAGGGCGAACCGTCGGCGGCCGTGCGAGAAAGATGAGAAAAAGAGGAGGCCAACGTTTATTTCGCCTCTCTAATGTCAGAAGGCTTATGGACCTGAGGTTGGTTGGAGCAACCTTAATAGGATTGTTTGTGGATTTTTTGACACATATCGTGTCATATGACACATAGCCTGTGAAAGGATAATACCGTCAAAACTCTAATTTAGTACGGCGAAAGATTTCGAATCGAATAGCTTAATTTAGTTCTAAGCCAATGCTGGTCTAGCATTCATAAAAGTCGCGTCGCGTGATTCTTTTGATGAGTGGAGACCGACCTATAGAGTTATGTTAGGGGCCGATGGGTGGGGTGCTGGCTCTAGCGTGACTTGTTCGTAAAGTCGGTTAAAGTTTAAACAATTGACGCATTAGATTCGTGTATTTGGTGGTTTAAAGTTGGAACGAAAGTTTGAAAATCAAAACGTGCAAAATTCAGGGGTTAGCCGACGAGCAAGAGGCAAGTCGGTCTAAAATTAGGACAAAAAGGGCAAACGTTCTTTTTGAATGCTTCTTAGCGTTATAAAATTCACAAAAATCAACTGTAATTTCTCGTGGTAGGAAAATGGATGAATTGATGGAAGGTTTCAAAAAGAAGATGAGATATCAACTGGCCACTTTCAAACAGCCCGACGGCGAAGTGCCGAATGACCCCAAAGAAACTACACGAAACAGAGCGCTGTCGGCTGGTCCGGTAGAACAGCAACGCCAGCGAACTAAATCCAAAGAAAAAACGAAACCACCCCGCAAAAAACCAAGCCTGGATACTCCTGTAAAAGCTGTCGACAGTCAACAACCGCCCGCTTCTACTGGGGCGTCGAAAAGTCTTTTGTCTACCGCCCTTCAAGCTAAACGTCAAGCACCTGCCGCCCCTAAAGTCAAACGTCAAGCACCAGTGCCACAAACTAAACGCCAAGCTCCAACTCCTAAAAAGGCGGCAAGTCAGGGCGGTGTGGGTGAGAATCCCTTTTTAGATGACGATGATGAAAACGGGGATAATAGTAACCCGTTTTTGGATGATAATGATGAGATTACCGAATCGGGGAATCCATTCCTGGACGACGAGGAGAAAAGTTCGAACCCTTTTCTTGATGATTGAATAAAAAGGAAGAAATGTTTGTCGGAAAGATCCTGAAAAGCTGGGTATTTGGGATGTTTCTGTAAAGAAAGATTACATAATGGATATTAAAAGATTACATAATGGATATTATAAATTGATTGAAAGCAGGCGCAACAAAACTCAGATTGATGAAAGTTCGTAAGTATGACGTTAGGGTTCCCTATTATACTACAACTTTTATCGCGTAAAAGTACACAATTTTTAAATTCCTTTTTTTATATATCTTTTTAATTTATTTGCGGCCATAAATAAACCCGTCGTAAATTTGGTTTATCTTTATTTTGGAGCTATGTAATATGTAAGTCTAAACACTGTTCATCATAATAAACGTGCAATTGGACAACTTTAGCATTTGGCATTTGGCAGGTCTACTGCCAATATGAGACCGCTCAAGTTATCCATTGAAAAGTCTCTTAAACGAGTTTGAAGAACGAAGCATCGAGACAAAAAAAATTCTCTTTTATTTAAGCGATTTTTAGAGACTGCTCTTCAAAATTAATTAGCAATCGAATAGTCGAGCTCGACTATTCTGTTAAAGTTAAAACTTTGATTGAGTTTGAAAACTATTTATCCTCTTAAATTTTAATCCCTACTAAAATCAATCAATGGAAATTAAATTCGAATGAAATTGTAAAATTATTTTTTATATATTATCTAGAATTTTTTTTTAATTATACAAAATTGAATTTAAAATGCAACTGTAATGTTATCATTATGATTTTTCTAGAAAATTGTTCAGGTATGGGGAGGAATTAAAATTGGCAGATTTCGCGAATTTCGACCGGAGGCGCGACTTTGTCGTATTTAGTTTTTAAAATCTCAAAAAATCTTAAAATCGAACTTTACAGATCCTTTGCGGAAATGAACGTCTTAATTTTCCGTATATATTGGGTCTAGTAGAGGCAAAATAAATAGGGACAATGGTTGCGTTTCTATTTTCTAGAATTTAAAACTGTACAGGCATTTTAATTTTCGTGGTTTTAAACCCAAAATGCGAATTTCATGGTCCCAATTCGCGGTTTTCCGAACTTGACACTTGATACACAATCCAAGCTCCTCTTAAAAGCATTATACGGTGATATATTGAGGCCGGCGCGTCTATACTGACGCAAGCAGAATTTAAATAAAAAACCAACTCGCAATCTTATTGGCTGAGACGTGCACATGTTAGCACATTTTACCTCATACTCTGGACATTTTGAAAATAATATGTTTATGTGTGCCCTGTTTAGCCAATCAGAGTGCGAGTTGGTTTGTTTACTCGAAAATTTCATGACTTTTTACACGGCTCTGCTAATAGGAAACCCGTGTATTGCTTTAAGGGCTCTGACCATAGTGAATTTTCGTAATTTGTGATGCATTTTAAATGTTAGGCCAATCATTTCTACATCTAAAAATAGTCGCAACGAAAAAAATTGATGAGGGAAGGGAAATGGAAGGCATCTGTCTGTCTGTCTGTCTGTCTGTCACTCATCATAGAATTAATTAAAAAATATTTTTCAAAAGCAGTCTGTTCCGAAAAATGTCAAGAAGGTGAAAACAAAAGGTTTTATCTTTAAATTCCAAAAACCGATTTTCAGAGCCCTTAAGAGTATCAGTTAAGTGTCAGCATGTGTCAGCGATCACTCAACCCCGGGGTTCTTTTTCCAGGTTTTAGATTAAGTTTTCGTAATCAAAGTTGTCAAAATTTTGAAAAACTTTAAAACTCAATTCCTTTCACGATTTGACATTAAAAAATAACTAAGTGTTACGTCTTTTTTATAAGATCCATTGGGATTTCGGCCAAGGCTCGGATGTTTGTAACTTTGTTCCACATTTTCTCAAAATTCCCAACTTAATTATATGCTTAAAATGCTTCCCTTGGTCTAAGCTTTCATTGAGAAAATTCCCATGCTCAAATTGTGAGGTCTTCATAGCTTTTGGTAACATTTACCACGAAATCTAAGGCTCGATGTTCATATATTGCATATAAATTGTTCTTATTAACAAAAAGAGTGCATCAGATTTAAAAAAAAAAGACAATTGGCTAAAGCTTTATGCGTATAACATAATGGAGTGGATTGAGTGGACTTTTTTGAGAGTCCACTTGCTGAAAGGGAAACTGAAGTCTATGTTGATTTTATCTGAAACGTGTGTCAAAAACAACTTTCTTTTTTCAAGTCGTGTGCAGCTTATAAAGCAATTTATTACACTTGCTCTCTTTTATAAGAACAAAATAATTAGGCAAAAATGTTTTTTATCTTGATTTTTTCCATAAGAACAATTTGAGCCTAAATTCGGCAAAAATAAATAAAAACAGCCAAAGGCTCATGCCAGATTTTATAATTCTTATAAAAAGTGTAGTGTTTACATGCACCCGGAACTGCAGATTGAGAAGTACTACAAGTCTAAGACATTGTTTTTGAACTCAAAGTTAAAAGCCCAGATACTCCTCATTCTGTACCAGACTTGGCCGTATTTATGTAGTTTGAAAAACCTCAAGCTAGATCTTGCGAACGTAACAGATCCTTACGGAAATGAACGTTTGCATCAATCTCGTACCCAGAGCCTGTTTCTCCATTCTTTGACTTGCATGATAGCCATTTCGAAATGCTATTAAAATCATAAAAAAATTGAGGAGAGGACTGAGGACGAGTTTGCGTTTGAATTTTTTGAAGAAATCAGGTCCGAGATCAGGTCTGTACAAAAAGGATACTCCTTTGTGTTCCAAAAAAGCCACAAAATCTTTTGCTTAATTGGCTTTCCAAACTTCCAAACTTCACATATAATTGGATGCGATTGGCGATAGAGCTAATTGAATCGAGTTCGTGACACCCCTGTGGAAGTTCACCGGGCTGGGTCTGAAATAAAATGAAGATTGGCCGGGGGGAGATTTTGATTGAAGTAAAATATTTCAAGGGATAATAGCCAATTTTGGACATAATACCGTCTGAAATAGAGGCAAAATAAGCCTGTCTGTAAAGAGGTGCCCCAGAGTGCTTTTGTGGGCAATTAGACTTTTTGCGTTGTGTGAACGCGTAAATTTTATTTGTCGTGAATGTCTAATGTAAGGTTGTGTGAATGGTGAAGTTTCGTTGCGTGAATGGGTGTGAATGGGCGTGAATGGGTGAATCAAGAATTTTTCCTGACCTGCGTCATTGTTTCCCAGATAATTGAATGCATGAATTTTGGGGTGACATGGGGTGCTTGCTCTGTAAAGCTTTGTAGAAAACTCGGGTTGAAAGCAAAGACCAATTTGATAACAACATTAGATTATAATATCATACAACATATTAGATTTGTTTTAGTGAATTTGACAATACAAATAAACAACTTACCGCAAATAATATCACTTGTATTGATGACATATAAAACTGGGAATTTGTACGCGAACAAACATTGGCAAAATATTCACACAGAGAAGTACTTTTATTTGTAGATGGACAAAGTTCAAAAGGTACAGTAATTATAAAGCATTTTATTTTTCTATGTATCAAGTTGCTCATTTTAATTTCAACAAAACTTTCCGCGGTTGTTCGGTTGTTCAAAGCATTATCCGCCCGCCGCCCTGTCAGGTATCGAGCGGGTCTGGTTCATATATTTTCATCCGCCTTGCTTGGGCTGATGCTGTGAAGAGTGCATCAATATATTCTTTTTCCGTGACTTTCGCTAATAGACATATTAGTCTAGACTAGACTGTACTCACTGAGGTAATTGTGCAATCTCAAAGTCTCGTCTCGGTTTCTATCAAAGAGCACACATTGAGCATGGGCTAGTTTGCACTTTTCAAAGATCTTCCGCTTTAAGTTGTGTACTGAACACAATTTTGTCGGGGTTTAAAGGGGCGGAAATGTTTAAAGTTTTCATACACCCTTTTTAAAACAAAGGAAGTGTTTAGAAAAATAAATTTATGAAGTAATGAAAAAATGACGTCACACAAATTAAACAATTTGAATTCAAAATAAAAGCGGTTTCTGTTTTTTTTCTCTTGTATTATTTACAAATTGCCGATTCACAAACAAAGACGACATTTTTATTGATAAATAACTATTAAAACACCAAAATTGTTCCGCCATTATTGAAAACTACATCTTTAATAACAAAAGAAATTTCTACCGAGAAACACATGGTGTGTCTATTTGTTTTGTGTTGGGGCTGGGGGTTCTTTTGTTGTAAAAAGGATTTTTCTCTCTCCTATTCATTACACACTCAACAATCTATTATATGGCTCAATAATAGAATAGAGAGAAAAGAAATCTTGATAATAAAAAAAAAGTCTGTTGTTTGACTAAGAAATTTTTTTCTCGTTTTTTTAAACAGAGTTGATTTGAAAGCGAAAGCAAAACATTTAATAACAAGAAGTCTTCAAAGTTCGTTGGATGGGAAATTATTGAACGCGTATTTGAAGATGAACCAACAACCGGACAGTATCATTATAGAGATTTTCTCGTATTTAACATCCAAAGAATTGGTAACAAAATTGGCTCTTGTCTCAAAGAAATGGCGTTGTTTGTCATACGACTCGTCACTCTGGCGCGAAATACGAACCGACGAATTTTCGTCCATCAACATCCAAGATTCGACCGTTTTACGATTCATAAACTATGCCAAAACAGTGAAAACGTTATCCCTCAGAGGATGCTACCAAATCAGTAACAAAGTTTTGAGGGGAGTCTCAATCAATGGATCGCAATTGCAATACCTGAATCTCGAGAACTGTTTCAAAATTACGGATCGCGGGATCATCACGTTATCACGAGCGTGTCAAAACCTGAGAACAGTCAACACGCTGAACACGCTTATCACGGAACACGGATTAAGTTACTTGCTACAAGAAAACAAAAATCTAATTGAGCTGACTTCAGCACCTCATACAGTCAGCTTAAAGACAATACAAATATTGACATCAAATTGTAAACACGTGGAATACCTTCACGTCGAGCAAAACGAATTCACACCCCACTACAAATCCAACAAATTCAATCAAAACAGACTAGTTTCCCTTACAAATGAAATGATAGAATTACTGGCGACCAACTGTTTGAAATTGCAAGTCTTGATTCTACGTTATCCAATAACATCGATAGATGATCAAGCGTTATGGCGTATTGGGCACCAATGTAAGAGAATCGAATGCGTTGAGATTGGACAGAAAACACACACTGCACCTATTTCGGACAATGGCGTTATAGCGCTATGCACCAGAAGCACGAACTTGTTACGACTAGACTTGAAGGAAACTTTTATAACAGATTTCACTCTCCAAGTAATTGCCGAATGTTGTCCTTCACTAGAGCACCTAGAATTTGGTAACACAGCTTTAGTCTCAGACCTCGGTGTCATGAGCATCATGAATCATTGCCATAACTTGGACAGCTTTTGCCTGCGTGCAGGTGTTCATAGCCGGTTAACCGATCTATCTATCTTCTCAATAGCCCAGTCACACTGTGCTCACAACCTTATCAAACTATCTATGAACAACTGGAACATTACAGACTTTGGGTTAAGCGTTATTGCCAAGAGCCTACCTCATCTTTTGTACCTGTCACTTGAGCAGTGTTTACACTTGACTAACGCAGGTCTAGAGCACTCTCTCAAATTCTTCCATAGTATACATAGTTTGGAACTAACTGGTACAAAATGCATCACGAACGATAAAGAACTCGTCTCATTTGCTCGGCTACTTCCCGACTCCTTTCAGTCGGTCGTTTTACAAACTCGTGATTTAACGACGACGGGTTCGATACCGTGTGAGTCAATCACCGAGGACGGATGCCGACGATTTAACGACATTCTACCCGAATGCGAAATCGTTTTTGTGTAAAAAGTATCACATTTTAGCTTACAATAGTTGATATTTATTTGGACATTATTCGAGCTTATATATAATCTCTATGTTATTTATGTTGATATTTTTTGTATATATGTATTTGTAGTCAGGAAAATGAAAAAGAAAATTGTTCGCAAAATATTACTGAGTGACTAATTTGTAGCTTGAAGTCTTATTTATGGGCAAAAAGAAACTGCGACTCCCTGACTCTAAACCTTTTCATGATGGAACTCTCTGAACTTTTCTGAATTTTGGATTAAAAAACTCTTTGTATGGTAAAAAAAATATTGTTGAAAATTATGGCGTTGAAAATCGTAGTACGACCAACTAAAATTATTACAATGAACATTATTCCTTGTTATCTTCCCATATGAAACATCTGCCCTTTTTATCGTGCACTTGTTGAAAGTATTTTTTTTAAATAAACTTCGAAACTTTCTCTTTTCAGTATACGGGAAAAAAGATTTGCTCTGATTTCGAAATTAGAAATGTCCTCTTTTCCTCCTACCTCCACTGTCCTTCTACTCAAGGAGGTAATCCTCGCCATAATCCACGATTCAAAATTCAGTAAAGTTTGTATATCATTGATTCCGCTGTACACTTTTTTATTAGAACATTTTGAGAAAGCCTTCAGATATTTTCAAATTTTCTGCTGAAATTAAGCCTAGATATGTAGTTATGTTCCTATAAATAATGTTACAAAAAGAAGAACACTTTTTATTAACCCTTTCCACGCAGTATACGTATATATACGTTTAGAAAGGGCCGTTTTACCGGTACACCGTCTTTTGGTCATAACTCCTAACCACTTGACATTTAAGCAAAAAACATCGCTATTTTTTGTAGCTGAGAAAAAGAGCGACACCAAAGTTGATACCTAAATCATTTGTCCTGGTCGAGAAATTGCCTCTGAAGAAATATTTTTTTTCGGATTTTTCAAAATAATTAGGGCGTGCTAAGGGTTATGTTAATTGTTTTTCAAGCAATTCTTTTTAAGAAATTTTCCTCAGAGGGCTTAAAATGTTCTTGGGTTTTTGCCTTTTGTAAATATTTTGGTTGCAGTTGTAAACACCAAGAAAAAGATATTGAATAAAAAAAGAGTTGCGTTTTTGCTAAATTTTCGCGGATTTTCTACAAAGAAAGTTATAACAATAAAAAAACCGATTATTTTTGAAATAATAGGTATAGGAATATGGAAAATCTCAAACCAATCAAAAGTTGAAAAGGCTCTAATTGTTTACATATTTCGCCTATACTATAAAGACAGCACAGTGTAAAAGAATATACTCAAAATGAGTTAAAAACAAAAGAAAAAAATCGAAAGCAGCCTTGGCTCATTATTGCAATCAAAAGAACGCGCCATAGAACTCAAACAAGTAAAACCAATGATTTAATTAACTAAATTTTTGCATTGAGAATTTCTTATTTCTTTTGAAATTTTGAGAATTTTACCGTCCACACTCCAAACCCTATTATGACAGTTAATAACTTATGACGTCTTATTATAATGTAATCACCGCTAATTAACCTACCCGGGACATTCAATTGCAGCTAAAAAATTAAAATTAATTTCTTCAAAGTTCAAAAATCATGAACTTATCTTGACAAAGTTTTTAAGGTTTTTTTGAATTCTTTACAGTATCATCAATTTCTATTATTCTACATAACAAAAGATCTATTGTTTTCAAGTTTAAGTCTCAACCTTGCGGATATGCTTATAAAATATGTGCTTATAAAGAAATGGTGTCTTTTCAGTTTGGTCGTCATAAATGAAATAAATTAAACGATATCGTACTGTTGAAGGAATAAACAATACAATTATGCAGAGCTCGAGAGGGTAGAGGAATCATGTCGTTTTTATTGATTTAAGCACAAACAAAATAACAAAATACACGTGTTTTTTCATAAGAACAACGTGACAGAAGAAAGCTTCCGGATAACTTTTCTAAAATTCAAGCCTTAAAATTTTTCTTAATTTTAAGAACTTAAGCAGTTTTCAAGCAATTTTCTTCAGAAATTACACGTTTTTTTTTATGAGAACATCTAAATTTTGGTTGAGGCTGGATGTTCTTATTTTTCAACCATTTTCAGCCTTAGGTGTTCTTATTGATGTTCCTATATGTATATAGGAATCCAACTAACAAAGAAAATGCATTATCTCTAGAGAACCGTAACAACTCCAGCAGGCACTGAACGTTGTTGTAACGTCCGAACAATGTCTTAACATCAGAATGTTATCTGGACGTTGAAATAATGTCGAAATAACGTTGAAATAATGTTGAAATAATGTTGAAATAACGTTGAAACAATGTTGAAATAATGTTGAAACAATGTTGAAACAATGTTGAAATAATGTTGAAATAACGTTGAAATAATGTTGAAATAATGTTGAAATAATGTTGAAATAATGTTGAAATAAT
>JAUJPO010077006.1:0-25266 GCA_032270745.1 Tiaropsis multicirrata
GCGGCATATTCTGGGACAGAAGAATTTTCGACTATTTAGCATCCTCTATAAGAAGCACGTTTCGTTAGAGGATGAGATCAGCCTAACTTTGATAGCAACTATAGGATCGCATACCGAAATTTATTATCAAAAAAAGCACGTCAACTTTTTCACAAACCTCTTTCCACTTTCACAAGATTCACTCTACACGTACTCACGATGTGCCGTAGACACGAAATAAATGTTAGGGGGTCCCTATGTTTATGGGTGACAGACCAAGCTGTGACGCTGTGACCAAACATAACGGATATGTGTCTTGCTCCACATTTTTCTCTATTAATTACAAAAGATTATTTTATTTACATTTTGCTTATTCAGATTTTGGTGAGACATGTAAAAGTACAATTGCTTTAATTATTTGCTTATCAGTTTATTCATAATATTCATTTTAGTTTTATTGTTAGAAAATCTACGAGGGTATGGAGCTGCCAAATTGAGCCCCTTTTTCCGTAGTAATCTCTTAAACGAGTTTGGATAACGAAGCATCGAGACAAAAATTAGTCTCTTTATGCAAGCAATTTTTAGAAACTTTTGTACTAAAGAACAATTTGGCAGATGAATTATATACTACAGTGGTTCTCAAATAGCTCATTTTTGGTCTTGATGTTTATGGCACACATAATAGGAAAAGCTCAGAGCGAAAACTCCTTTTCTTTCGGTCTTAAACGAATATTAAGATGCGAGTTTTACTGCACATGCGCACTAAGGATACGCATATTCAAAAACCAAAACAACATACAGCCTTCAAAAACTTTAAATTTTCATCTTATAACTGCACATCAAGTAAGGTACAGTCTCCGGAGTTATAGATATTCGGGATTCGGGATTCGGGATTCGGGATTCGCCATTCGAAAAACCTCAATAAAAAATTATTGACAGTATCAATTAACTTCAAACTAAAAACGGATGACAGCTAACATGCCAAAGAACAATGCTGACTAAATATATTTTTCCAAATGGGTGTGGTTATCCCGTAAATTAGGGAAATTCCCCAGTTAGGTATTCAAAAATTTTCAACTATGACCTATTTAATATGACCTCAAACTTTGAAAAATGGCTGAAATGACTCCAAATCAAAAATAGATGACAGTTGATATGTCAACCAACAATGCTGACTAAAAATAATTGTCAAAATGGGTGTGGTCATTCAATGACTTAGGGAAGTTCCCTAAATTCGGGATTCGAGACTTTTTAAAATTGACTTTGAAGTGATCTCAAACATCGGAAAGTAACTGGAATGACCCCAAACCAAAAACGGATGACAGTTAACATGTAAATCAACAGTGTTGATTAAAAATAATTGTCAAAATGGGTGTGATCATTCCTTGACTCAGGGAAGTTCTCTAGGATTCTAGATATTCTTTATTTGACTTTGAAGAAATCTTAAACATTGGAAAATGACTGAAATGAGCAGAAACCAAAAACAGATGACAGTTAACATGTCAACAAACAATGCTCACTAACAATTTTTGTCAAAATAGGTGTGGTCATTGTGTGACTTAGGGAAGTTCCCTTAATTCGGGATTCGAGACCTTTTTTAAATTTGACTTTGAAGTGATCTCAAACTTTGGAAAATGACTGAAATGACATCAAACCAAAAACGGATGACAGTTAACATGTCAATCAACAATGTTGACTAAAAGTAGTTGTCAAAATGGATGTGGTCATTCCGTGACTTAGGGAAGTTCCTTAAATTCGGGATTCGAGATATTCTTTATTTGACTTTGAAGAAATCTTAAACATTGGAAAATGACTGAAATGACCAGAAACCAAAGATGGATGATAGTTAACATGTCAACCAACAATGCTCACTAACGATTTTTGTCAAAATGGATGTGGTCATTCTGTGACTTAAAAAAGTTCCCCAAATTCGGGATTCGTCGAGACTATTTCAAAATTTGACTTTGAAGTGATCTCAAACTTTGAAAAATGACTGGAATGACCCTAAAAACAGATGCCAGTTGACATGCCAAGGTATAATGCATAACAGGAAACATATTCTAATAACAAATTATTTTACCACAATCATCAGGAAATTTTTTTTTTTTTGAAAATTTGAGAATAATATTGAAATTTTGGGCAAAATTTACGAAATTTTCAGAAGATTTTGGAATTTGAAATATTTCAGTATTTTTGACAAAAAATCGCAAACATTTATCCCACGTAGAGTCAGTCCATTATTTAAAACCCAGCGGCACACTCCCGTCGGACAATAAGGTCAGTACCCCTCCCCCCCAACCCCCAAGTCTTAATTAAGTCTTTTAATTCATGAAAAAATGAAAAAATGTTCTTAATATTTTGACCTCGACGCCTTATGGTCTTATATACTTTGTTATTATAAAAAGGCGTGTAATATGGTAAAATTACATTAAAAAAAGGCACAACACGTCGACTTTTTCATTTTGAGAAAAAATCTTGCCGTGTGTGGGTTTGTAACGTTTAGACTTTGGGACTTAAAATTAATCACGCATTTTAAAATTTTCTTTGTTTATGAAAAGTCATCTTTAACGACAGGTATTTTTGTTAAAGACAATTAACGTGGGAGTCAACTCTATTACACGTGACAATGAAAGAATTTCGTATCGTCAGCTGCATAAAAAGTAATGTTTGGTACAGGCTAAGTACATACTAAACCCAAAAATTGATTTTCGAGTTTAAAGACCGGAATTTGGCTGAACACTCATTTAAAAAAGTTCATCCCTTCGTATATCAGTCTGACTTAAAAAATGTGATGATGTGCAAAACAATTGTAGTCTTTTTAATCAATCAAGATAGAACAAAAATGAGCGTTACATTAGTTTATTGTCGATTGCCTTTAACCATTTGAATTTTTTTTTTCAATACAGTGGTGCCCGCACGGGACATGTTACGAGGAATCGCGAGGGACTCATCCGGGCGAAATTTTCCACGCGAGGGAAAATATGCAGGAAAGCATAAATTTCAAGCAGCAGAAGCTCCACGCAAGAAACCTTTGAACCTGCTCACACTTGGTTTAGAAATACAAAAGATTTTACGATTATTACCTTGTGTTAGTTTGGGAATTGCAATCATTCTTACAAAAGAAATCGTGAACCCTACCTACCTTAAAGGCCTCACATACCCAGCAAACATTTCTGCCCAAGTAGGGGGAGGCAACTATGGGTATGAGGACGTGCCGGTCAGGGTACTTTTTTTGCACAGGGTCCCGAATCAAAGTCCAAAAACATTCGCTCTGATGCTCTGATATGGTCAGTTTCTTATTTGAACGTATTGAAAGTTGGAATAAGCTGTGATGTGGAAAAGGGGACTGACTAAAGATATAGCGAAACATATATAAAACAATTATCCTTTACTTAACTGATTATGGCGATGATTGATGAAGTAAAAATCCCTCATTGAGTGTTAAATGAAAATACAAATGTCAAAATATTGAAAATAAACTTTTGTCTCTTGTCAGCAACAAAAATCTAACATCCTTCTCATACAATCAATGTACTTTAAAAAAATGACGCTTATAAAATATTGCGAGAATTCCTTTGGGGCCATAATTGAAGTAATAAAATTCAATGAAAATGACGCTTATGAAATATTGCGAGCATTCCCTTGAGACCGTAAGTAAAAAAACAATAAAATTTAGTGAAAGAAGGAAAATTATTTTTATGCCTCTTTTTTTTTATAGTAAATTTTTAATGACTTTTTGAAGTCATCGATAAATTCGAAATTCATCCAAGTAAAGATTTCCATAAACCCTTCGACAATATGACAATCCCACCCACACATTTACACCCTGTCTCAATGACGCTCAGGGGTATTACTTTTTAATTTTGATATAGTGGCTGGGTTGCAGCGAGAATTCCAAAATGGAATCCTCGACTAAAATTGATCTTTGTCGCTGGAATTTTTTACTGTATTCCTCGGCTAAAAAAAATGTCAAAATTTTGTTTTAGTAAATCCGAACAAGGAAATGCAAACAAGAAATTTGCAAAATTTGATCGGTTTTTATCAACTGTCGGTAATTCAAACTGACTGGTGCAACCACGCTACTTTTTCATCAGAATCATAAAAAAGAAGTAGCAGGGTCTTCATGCTAGCTCAGGGGACGCTCAGTGACTCGATATATTTTAGTGCTTGACAATAAAGGGTTTAAGTCTATTTAAAATTCAATGGAAATATCCAATGAGGAGGAACCATTCTTGAGATTTCCAAAATATTTATTGGACCCGTTTTCAATAACAAATGTAAATTGTTTTGATACTACGTTTAGACCCTATTAACACCTCAGTTGCTATTCCCAAAGGACAAATAATACCTCTGAAACAAAAGTTTAAACGGTTGCGTAATGTTAGCCACGGTAAAATAAATTATTTTATAAGAATTCTTCTTCAATTTTTCCCAGCATGATGTACAAGACGTTGTTTTAACGTCCGTTGTTTTAACGTCAGAACGTTATTTGAACGTTGAAATAATGTTGAAATAACGTTCCGTACCGTTATTACGTATTCGTGTTCGTGTTGTTCAATAATACATTGTTCTCGTACTTTTGAGTCCATCTGTTCTTTTTGACCGAAAACAGCATTTGGTTTTCGTCAATGGTCGTGGAGAACAAAAGATAATTATATCGGACTGAACGAACTAATTCTTCATTGTGTTTCTTTAAGATGCGTTTCGTTTTGATATGGGACACTATCATCCATGCGATGCCAAGTGAAGATCCAATGACAAATATATAGCCACTGATCTATGATGACAAGAGAAAGAAAGCAATATATAATCCAGATCCCAGTTAAACACAAGACCTTGTTTTGAGATCGATGAGACGTTGACGTTGAAAGACGTTGTTTGAATGTCAAAATGACGTTTCTTGTTTACTGGTTTTTACTGGGATTAAAAGATCGGCATGGAAGATAAAAAAGACGTATGTCCTGAAAATATTCACTCTGAACAAGATTTCATTGTTTTTTTGGGAGCTTAGGAGATCCAATGGGGGCAGCAAATAACCTATGTCCTAAGACCGATGTTGTCTGTTTTGTTTTCAATAAGACAAATACCTTCGGGCCCATACCCTGTCAAACCTTTAAATTTCTATATCTGCTCATCAGACACGCAACGTTTTTCCAACATTATTTCAACGCCTATAACGTTCTGACGTTGAAAAATGTAAATGATAAAGGATCTTTTGGAATGAATAGAGAAAAATTTGGAGCAAGACATATTATTTTCCGTTTTTTCTAATATTTGTTTAAAAATTTGAATAGATTATTTTATTTAAATTCTGCTTGCGTCAGCATAGACGCACCGGCCAGGATATATATCACCGTATAATGCTATTTTAACTTTAACGTATTTGGACGTGCTGAAATAATGTTGGAATAACGTTGTTTGCCAGCTGGGTCAGTATAAAAATGAAGATTCTTTTCCGTGTCTACTGAGAAGGTCATTTTTACTTACTATAATTTTCTTGCGATGAATCGATGGTGGTAAATGCTCAAAATATTTTATTTCTTCACCATCTTCACCATCTTCGATGTTTACGTTAGTCTCCAAAGAGGTTCTATTCCTGTTCTCATTCGTATTGGTTTGATTAGAAGGATTGTTGAAACTTGGATTTACATCTTTTAAAGCATGAATTTCTGTCAAGTTTTGTGTGTTTATTTTACTAAGTTTTGATTCAGAAACGATGACAAACATAGACATAAAATAAAGCCAATTCAGTATCATCATCAATTTTGTGATTATAACTTCAACAGTACACGGAACTTTGTATTAACGTCCAAACAATGTTTTTAACGTCAGATCTGCCGGGCTCTGATAATGATTTGTTCATATACCACTTGATTCGTGCTGCACGCTGGATAAAAAAGTGACTTCCATCAATATAAGCTTCAAAATCGAAAACTTTGCTGTAGAGAATTTTAGGAAACTAATGAATGATGCAAAAAATAAAAAGAAGATTATAAATAAGGGAAAATATTTCGAAATCGTAACTTTGTTTTAACGTCTAATCAACGTTGTTTCTACGTCAGAACGTTATTTTGACGTTGGTATAACGTTGTGTGTCTGTTGTGATGATACAACACATCCTTTTCAGTTTATTCGTTTCCTTTCGGATTAAGAGCAAAAACAATGTATAAGAAGGAAAATCCTAAGATGTTCTTCTTATTATTGCGACAACCTTATGGTCTCCTGTCTGTTAAAATTATTTTGAAAAGCCCATCAGGAACGTAATGCTTTTTTTTTTGACGTTGTAACAACGTTGAAATATCTTTGTGTGTCTGTTGGGAGGAGAGGGATAGCTAAATGTTAAAACCTAGTCAATAATCAGCTTCGAATCTTTCCCGCCAATATCCCATGATATATTGATAGAGGCGATATTTTGCATGTCCAGCAGATACAGAATGTTATTTCAACATTGCTTTAACGTCCAAAACGCGTTCTGACGTTCAAACAACCTCTTTTGGACGTCAAAACAACGTTCCGTGCTTGCTGGGTGGATACTCCAGTAATTTGGGACTTTTTAGTAGACTATTTTATAGTCCAAGGCGAAATCTTTATCCCAAATAAACTCAAAATAATAAAAGGCCGCGTGGTTGAGAGTTTCCGCGTGGGCGAATTAACAGCGGTAGAGTGAGAAAGTTGTATGTTCCTCACTCTACCGCCGCGCAAAATTTTTCCTTCAGCAGCCTTATCTGGCAGTATTCTTCAGTTACATATTTCCTGCGATTGGATTTCTTACGGACGATAACATCGTCTACTTTTTTAGGGTGGTCTTTCGATTGAATTTACGGCTCGGTTACGGCTAGGAAATCCTTTCACTGTTAAACATCTAGAAGCACGAGAACACCCAGCAAGCACGGAACGTTGTTTTTAACGTCCAAACAACGTTAACTAGGTTTTAACATTTAATAATAAACTAGCTATTCCTCTCCTTCCACAGACATGTTTTACCGTGTCAGAATGTTGTTTGGACGTTAAAACAATGTTGGGATAACGTCCTGTGTTTGCTGGGGAGAGAGTTCGAGATAAGATTATTATTAAAATTTCATCAAAGGGTTTACTTTTATAAATAAATGTGAAACAAAATTATTTGTGGAACAATATATGACGGGTGTGACTTGACAGCAGACAAAAAATATTGTTTCAACGTTCAAATAATGTTCTGACGTGTTGAGAAACGAGTCGTTTTGGATGTCAAAACAACGTTTCGTGTCTGCTGACTGACAAAGGTACTATTTACAAAAAACTTCTATTACATTGAGCCAATATTGAATATTGTTCAATAATATTATCGTCCCACTTTCCATCTTTCTTCGACTTGTTATCTCCTTTATATATACCATATTGATATCTGAATGTTTGAACACATCATTATGCAGACTGATTGTCATTTTGTCACGTGACTTACTCAATGAGTTTCTCAATGGTTTTGCTTTTTTGGTTCTGATCCACAACCTCTCCACACAACGTTTTTTCCAACATTTTTTCAACGTCCAAATAACGTTCTGACGTTGAAACAACGTTGTTTGGACGTCAAAACAACCACCCGTGCCTACCGGGTTATTTAGTTCATACAAAGAATATCACAACGAATAATGATAATGAAATAATGAGCAAGTTCATCTTTCTTGTCATCGCGTCACTCTCAGCACCACCAGTGCCAGCACTTTCAGAACCTTCCAGTGATGTTGTTTTTCTCGGTTTTGTGATAGTTGTTGTGGAGATTTTCGTAGTTGGAGGTGACTTTTGGGTAGTTGTTGTTGTTGGCGCGGCTGTGGTGGTTGTTGTAGGAATAGTGGTTTTTGGTGTAGGGGCAGGGGTTGTTTTTGTAAGAACATCTGACGTTGTTTTCTCAGGGGTTTTCGTTTCGGTCTTGGCGTCTTTGGTTGTTGTACCAGTGGTCGTTGTTGTTGAAACAGGGGTGGTATTTTTCGTTAGTGTTGTGGTAGTGGTGGTCGTTGTCGTTGAAGTAGGGATGGGTGTTGTCGTTGGTGTTGTCGTAGTGGTGATCGTTGTCGTTGAAGTAGGGGTGGTTGTTGTCGTTGGTGTTGTCGTTGGGGTGGTCGTTGTCGTTGGGCTGGTCGTTGTCGTTGTGGTTTTAGTGGTCGTTGTAGCTGTTGTGGTCGTTACTGTAGTTGTTTTGATTGGCATATTCGTTGCTGATGTTGTTTTAGCAGCAGGGACCGTTTTTGTTGTTTTTGGTGTAGTTACTATAAACTTTCGCGTTAGCTCCTCAATCAAAAGGGTTGTCTTCATAGCATTAATGATCGGATAGCGTCCCTTTTTACAAAATGTTCCTCTAAAATCATCAAAATCAAGTGTCCAAACCATAAAACCTTTGAGGTTTTTTCTTATAATCATATCTTTCACTTTCCAATTGACGCTGTTCTGATCATCGTAAGCCACCCATTGATCTCCTTTATATGCATACGGTGCTAATGCTATGTTTTTATCCACGATTTGATCCCATTTGGTACTACAAATTTCATAATAAGCCAGCATTCCTTTAGCGCCCGTATAACGCCCAGGTTGACCACCTCCCAGTTTGGCTATTGCGGGTGAGTAAAAATCTGTTTGATTTTTGTCTTCTAAAGTCCAGCTACGGCTGAAGGTTGATATACCGAGAACAATCTTTTCAGCAGGCATACCAAGGTCTAGCCACAGTTGAAGAGAAGCTGGCACACTGTATTCAGAGCCGTTCATAGGAGTGTGGTGAAAAGTAAAATTGTTCCACGGGCCGTAAAAATCGTAAGAGAGAAGATTCACAAAGTCGAGGTATTTGGCGATTTTGGCTACTTCGTATGCTTTGTCGACGATACGATCGGAAGAACCAACTGCAGATGAAAGAATAAGACGTGATCTAGAAAATATAAAAATATTGGAATATTGACCTTTGATTTTTAGGAAATATTGTTGTTTAGGGTCCGAGTTCACTTCAATTCTTGAAGATATTATGTGACCTGGACCATCATCTGGGGTAATTAGCGACGCGAGAGGTGACCGGACTACGGTAGTCGATTTGCTGGCTCAATTTGGAGTACGTGATAGGGCCGAAATTCCATGCTAATTTCCCAGAGTTTTCTGATTTTTTTCCCTGTAAGTAGAGAGTTCACACTTTTACTACCTTAAGTGTACTTTTTTTTGGCGGGTACTCAGAAATTTTATTAAATTTGGCGGGTATTTAATTTGGCGGTTACGGAAGAATTTAACATTAAAATAGCGTAAAAACAGCGAAAAACAGCGAAAAAACACCTTTAAAGGGTTCATATTTTCAAAAAGTTTAACTTGGCGAGTATTTATTTTGGCGGATGGTCATTTTATTTACTTTTGCCGTGTACTTTTTTGGCGGATTTCCCGCCAAAAAATCCGCCAAAATTAGTACCCACCAAAATAAGTACACTTAAGGTATGTGAAATCCAGCTTTGGTGGAATCAGTGAATTACACAAAAACAAACAGACAGGAAAATTCCTTTATCATTTATCACCAAATCTAAAACATGTATGTATTACTTTGATGAGACTTCGGCGTCCTGGTCAAATGCTTTTCTTAGTTCTTTACAAAGTTCAGTGAAACGTTGCTTATCTTCTGGTGGTGATCCTCCACGAACTGCAGGATACTCCCAGTCAAGATCTAAACCATCGAAATCTAGAAAGGGCGGGAAAAAAGAAGAGAATAGATTTATAACAATGACGGGTATGTGCAATTTCAAAAATTGAAATCCTGAGTGACTTTTTTTGCGTTGCGACCCATGAATAAAGTCCACATATACCCTAGGCTGCTCTCATCCTCTAACGAAACGTGCTTCATACGTCCAACGGTTTTAGTATGGGTCTGCAAATAGACTACATATACCCAGCAACAATTTTTGTCCAAGTAGATATAATATATATATATCTCGCTGACCCGGTGACAACTTTTCTTGTCGGCGGAGATACAAGATGAAGTACCAGTGATGCGTCTAATTTTTGTCTGCAAGGCCCTACATGTTCTGCGTTCGAAAAATGATGATGGGAATGTTAATTAAAAAAAGTCATAATCTTACCGTGTTCTCTCAGAAATGTGATACTTTGGAGTGCGAAAATCATTCTTCTTGCTTGACTAGATGAAATTGAAGAAAAAGGACTATCTTTCTTTTCGTGGTTCCAACCTCCAACGCCAAGCAATATCTTTAATTTTGGATTTTCGTTTTTCAGTTTCATCACCTATGAAAAGTTTCAGCAAACTAGGTATATTATCGGAAAATCTTTCTTAATTCTTTTCCCAACTAAAATTTTGTCCCACTAAAAATTTGCTTTAACGCTGTTTTTAAATTTTTTAGTCGGACTAAAATTTTGTCCTCGAATAACAAGTTTGTCCGATAAGTTATTTCAAGATCTTTTACAAGGCCCCCAGCGGTGACCGAAATCACGCGGTCACGCTAAATTTCAGGTTCTTTCACGCGTCACGGAAAATGACCAAATCGAAGTTCATCAAGCATTTTCACCAATACAGTACAAAAACTCTCCAAAATTTTGTCAAATCACGATTACGTTCAAACTTCCAATCAAGCCAGAAAAATCTTCAATCACACGCCATTGTACAAACCACGGGCGTGTTTTACGGAGCGCCCAGTTATCTAGGACTTTACACAGGGGTTCAAAGCCAGTTGAAAAGACAAGGTTTGTATTTATAGCGTCATAATTTCAGCACTTCTACTTTGGTGGAGCATAAAGCGGCTTAGGAAGTAGGCACTACATGCAAACAGCATCTTTTCGTTTCTCATCTCTTTCATAATTGGATTAATTTGCAAATCCTGGCTAATTAGCACGAAAAATAATAATTACTGTAACGGTATGTCTTTTAATGAGCTACTCAATTCAAAAGCCTGTAAATATATACACTCTTTTCTTTATAAGAATAATCTTATAAGAACATCGAGCCTCAGATTTGAAACTTCAAATTCTACCAAAATCTATTTGGAACTCAACTAGAGCATGGGATTTTTTTGGAAATGGAAATGAAAGTCTTAAACCAAGGAAAGCATTTAGGCATATATTTCAGGGTGTGTTGGAAAATTTGAGAAAAAGTCAAGAATATCCGAGTCTTCACCTGTTCTTATAAAAAAAAGTGTAGGCCTTTTGTCTTGTGCGTAGTAACGGAAAATCGTGGCCGGAGATATAAAAGTACTAGGTAATTAAGCCTCGATACAGGTAGCGATTTTCTAGATATCGTTTCGTAACAAAGTATAAACAACTGATATTTGATTTTGAAGATACACCATTTTCTTTATTTTATAAGAACATCGAGCTTCAGCTTTGGTGGTAAAAACTATGAAGAACTCACAATTTGAGTATCGCAATTTTCCCAATAAAAGCTTAGACCAAGGCAGGGAAGCATTTTTAGGCATATAGGGTTGGGTGGGGGTAGGAAATTTGAGAAGGTGTAGATCAAAGTTAAGAACATCCGAGCCTCGACCGAAATTTACTGTTTCTTATAAAAAAAGAAAAAAGTGTAAGAAAGATTCTAAACAAATGTTGAAAAGAAGGATTACAACTTTTTAAAAATGCTGCAATTAGTTCAAATTTTAACGGACATTCAAAACAAGCACCACTCGATTGTCAGAATTGGCTTAAAGATGTACCTAAATTTCAACAAAATGTCTCTTACTGTGAAGTCCCACAACTCATCCCAAGATCCAAAAGAAATGATCGGAAATTTTGCAACCCAGCAGACACAAGACGTCTTTTTAACATTGTTTCAACGTTTTTACAAATGTTTCAACGTTTTTACAAATGTTTCAACGTTTTTACAAATGTTTCAATGTTTTTACAAATGTTTCAATGTTTTTACAAATGTTTCAACGTTTTAACAAATGTTTTAACGTTGAAAAAACTTCTTGTGCCTGCTGGAAGCCTAAAAAATGTGTCGGTCAGTATCCTTTAAAATCTGTTCGGCGATAAAAGTAACAAAATTTTATAATCCTCAATGGAATTTTTAAAACGTACTGAAGAACACATATATTTGCGTCCAGAAAATGTAGTTTTACCGCACCCAAGTCATTTGGCTATAGTTTAAAACCACTTCATTTAAAGGCATATAAACCTAATGTTTTCAGAAAGAGTATGAAAAGAGCTTTCCGATAGTACCAAAGTCTTTGTCTATCTCTCATGTTACTAACATTTGAATTTTCTGTAAAAAACATTTTTTTGGAAAATGTTATGATGGTGTTAAAACAAAACAAGGTGAAATATATGCAAAACAGCAGGCATAGAACGTTGTTTTAACGTATCGAAACAACGCGTTGCCCTAATGTCGGAACGTTATTTGGACGTTGAAACAACACGTTGAATGTGTCTTCTAGGAACATACTAGGTATTCATAACATTTGGTTTTTAACCCTCAGACCTCGAAGGACGCATATATGCGTCCTGTAAAAGGTGGTTTTACCACACCCAAGTCATTTGGCTATAACTCAAAACCACTTCATTTTAAGGCATATAAACCAATGCTTTTAGAAAGAGTATGAAAATGGCTTTCTAATGGTAACAAAATCTTTGTCTATATCTCATGCTACAAGCTTTAACGGCCATTTGAAGTTTGAAGTTAAATTTCTTTCTCACTTTTTTCAAAACTACTGCGGTGTCAAAGGGTTAAAGGCTTTATTATGTGCGGTTTGTTTTCATGTAAAAGCGTATAACTTTACCAACCTCTGGGACTGTTTGTTCATCGTTCCATTCTGTAAATTCTATCTTCAATGTCTCCTTATTGATTTTGGCAAACGAATAAACAATATGAGTGCATAGGTCAGCATCAATGTCTCCAGCTGTAAACTTGCCATCTCCTGTTCGGTATTGAGACCAGTTCGTGAAATAACAGACACGATAAAACATTTCTTCAGTAGTTGTGATTTGTGATGCCAGTGCTGTCAGGAGGATCAGAACACCAAACATTTTATTAAATGAATTTGTTGAAGATGACTCCATCATTCTTTAGTACAAAAGTCTATAAAAATCACTTGAATAAAAGAGACAAATTTTTTGTCTCGATGCTTCGCTCTCCAAACTCGTTTAAGAGACTTGAATTGTCTCAAATTGGCAGGACCACAATCTCTTGATTTGGCCAAAAGTTTATAGTCTGTATAGCTGTGCCTACTATCGTTGTTCTAAAATAAAGGTAGATAGATTGAAATGATAGCATTGAGAGCTTTTGAATAAGGTGAAATTTATTAAACTCTGAATAAGATTCCATCGCATCAATTTTGCCAAAGAAAACGTTAATAAAAGAAGGTTTTCAGTCTTATTCCCAGCAGGCACAAGACGTTCAAAAAGTGCTGGATATCTGATTCATTTTTATTCCTGACAACCTGTGTATCTCATACAAATAAATTTCAAACAACTCTGCTGGCTCGTGGTAGACATTAAAGGATTATAAGGCAACAAAGTAACATGTTCAGTCATACAAAAATAAAATAAATAAATACCAGCGGAGGAGTGTGAAAAACAATACTGTACTAGCTTACTTTTGTTTTTACCACAATGGCACTCCACCGGAGTGTTGAAAGGTTCAACAAAGATGTGCGTGAATGTGAATCTGTATTGGAAAACCCTTCACGATGGAGCATCGAAAAGCTACAAACTCAGTGTTGAAGACCGGTATTAGACGCGTGTCCTCCATCTGGGATGCAATAAACGCGTGCAACGGATACTGGTCGATAAGAAATACCGCATAAAAAACTTCTCATACCGTTTTAAGAAGAACATAAAAGAAGAAAGAGAGAAAACAAGAAGTTATGTATAGAAACCATTGAGTGGGGCGGTCATTTGACAAAAAGTCCTTCCTGTACTGATTACACAAATTCTTGTGGTCATCAAGGTTGGCCATTTATGTATGTAATGATTATAATTAGCTTATCACTTAACTCCCTCTCTCTTTAGTTATCATTTATGCTTGTCTACAGGTTACATTCTAAAAAGATTTCTCATGATTATGATGGACTCGCGCAAATACGGTTGATGAAATTATTAGCTTCAGTTTTTGTATCAGTTTTTTACTACCAATGAATTAAAAAATAATATTTCATATTTTCAAAAAAAACGGCTTATTATTCTCAAAAATTAAAAAAAGCGGCGAGTTGCGTCCTGAGTCAGGAAAAAGACTGAATACTGAATAACAATTTTGTTTTGGATGAAAAAAACCTTTGTGAGCAGATGAAGCCTTTGACGACCAGGATCCAGATAAAAGAGTCGAACCCAACCCCCCCTTGTCTTACCGTATCCTCAATCAGGATGCTGCTTTTATCTCTTATTGAGAAACTTCAGTGGTGAACGAGGACTTCTAAAAATGTTCAATCTCAACTCTTTAAATTCAACAATTTAGACGAGTTTTTTTACGGTTCCAAGAATTCTTTTCCCAAGAATCATCAACCTCTCAAAAAGAATCAGGTAAAACAGTGAAAAAAAAACAAAAAAAAAATTTAATTTCTTAAAGATTTTCTCTTTCAGCTTTTTAAATTACTATTTTTTCTAATTATTAAAACTATGGGACAAAATAAAACAGGTTTATTAGTTGGTGGTCTTTTGTAGGGAGAAAATTTGACCAGCATTTTCTTATGTTTACACAGTGCAAGAATGAACGAAGACAGTGGCGGATACAGAAGGTTCTCAAAAATTTTGACGGAGATCTTTTCGTTGGTTCACATTCCTTATATGGAAGTCAACACTCTCCGTCAAAAATTGTATGAGTACATTCTGTTTCCACCACTGGAAGCACACAAGATAATATTTGAAGAGCAATCATCGGAAGTTCGAAAGATATTTCAATTTTCGAATAGAAAATCCAGGGGTGATAAAAGTTCAATTTGAAAGCAGGAACTTAGTGGTGCAAAAGCCTTGATTCTTTGAAAAGATGACGTCACGATTGGTTACCAAGCAGACAAGCAACGTTATTCCAACATTGTTTCAACGTCCAAATAACGTTCTGACCTGGATAAGGGGTACGTATGGCACTAAAAAGGTTAATCTTCGTCCATTCTTGAACTAATTTGCTGCCCTAATATGGAGATGGTGGTTTCTTTAATTCTTTACAATATTTTGATATGATATTTACACTAAAATGAAATGAAGTTTTCAAAAAAATAAAAGAAGAAAACTAGTCTATGTAAAGTAAAAGCAACTGTGAAAATATTAACCAAGATTAATTTTTTTCAAATATGGAAGTTTCAACCAGCAGAAAGAAAATTTTCTGCAATTATAAAACAAAAAAAAAACACTTTTGTTCCAACATTTAATTCAACAGAACAGGCTACATATCAGAGTTTTAACTTTTAGAGAACACTTTTTTTAGCTCTGGCTTATTTTTTCAAAATGATTTTCAGTCTTAAAAAAAATTTCCTCATTTAGTAAAAATCAACATGAAAATTGAGTTAATATTCTGCCAAAAATACCAGACTAAAATTGTTTTTATAAGTTAGGATCCAATGAAAAAAATAATGAAGAATGACTATCCTTATGTTTTTCATTGGAAGACAGACAGCAAAACACAAAGCTAATTCGCTAACCAAGCAGGCACGGGACGTTGTTTCAACATCCAACCAACGTTGTTTCAACATCAGAACAACGTTGCTTCAACATCAGAACGTTATTTGGACGTTGAAACATCGTTGGAATAACGTCTCTTGTGTCTGCTGGGACATCCATTAAAAAAACTCTACAAGAGGTATCGATCCGATTTATCAAAGAAAAATATTTTATTTTGAAAGTTTTAAATAATAAGGAGTAAAAAAATTAATTACGTTCTTTAGAAATTAATTTACGTTTTTCATATACAGGATGTGTCACAAAAAAGTAAACTCAAAAAAAATTAACGAAGTCAAAATAGTGAATTAAGAGAAAGCTTCAAAACATTTCGGAAGGTATTCATTCTTTCGTTTTTAAACAAGAGGCGGATGCAGAAGGCACTTTAAAATTTTCCCATGTTGACTTCCAAATAAGGAATATGAGCAAAAACAATACTCTCCGTCAAGTCTTTTTGAGAACCTTCTGTATCCGTGATGACTTGAATTTAAATTGTCTTATTAACAATAAATAGACGAGTATGCGTTATTCCAACATTGTTTCAAGGTTCAAATAACGATATTGAAACAACGTTTTTTGAATGTTTAAACAACGTTCCGAGCCTGCTTGGCAATTTGAAGTTTTCCTTCTTTCATGTAACTTTACTTTTCCGAGTTAACTTTTTGTGTGAACCACCCTGTAGTCACTATACTAGATAATTAGACCGCAATTATATACTTGCGTGGGTAAATCACAATTTATGATATCCATTACGTAATCTTTTCTACGGGAAACACCCCCCCCCCCCCCCACTATTTTACTTTCATTGTTTCATTAGTTCAAAACTAGTGGCAAACCCCCGGATGCTTCCGTGCAAAAGATTACGTAACCAATATCACGAATATAATCTCTTTTCTTTTATCCCTTTCCGTAGAAAAAAAGTAACAGAAGAATTCTCACAGAAGAGAATTTAGTTTAGCTTTTTCATACTACAGAACTCTTATAATTCGACCAGTCATGTATTAAATCGATCGATTATTTCGATTATTTTTTTTGATTGGATCTTTTGGAATATTATGAATACACTTTTTCCTTGAGATAATTGTTGGCCTCGTTCCTAACTAAAGGACAATAGATCTTTTCATTAATTACGTCACGATCAACGACTGCCTCGTTTTCAAACAATTAACAAAAGGTGATCATGTCTCACGAGACTCAAAATGACACATCTATCAATGGAGTAAAGTTTTGATAAGCTCCCTTGGGATTCAGTTATCATTTGAAACGAGGCAGTCGTTGGACGTGACGTAAATTGTGAAAAGGTCTATTGTAATTGTATTAACTCTGAACGAAAACCGCGCAAATGCTCAGAATGTCTCTCGAGGATTTAAGCATCCTGGCAACCATGATTTGGAAGCGAGGCCGACAACTATTTTGCATATATTAAGAAGAGTGTGTTTGAATGTATTTTTCCAATCGATTTAGCACAGTTTTTAATCTATTGCAGTAGTAAAAAAAAAACGATGATTAATTTTCCATCTTAAAAGCGAGAAGAAAAAAGAGAGGGCGGAAATATAGAATAACGTCAACATTGAAACATAACTAGACTGTGATTAATCATACGTTCACTTTGACTAGCCCAGAAATGTTGTTTGGTCCTTTGTTTGAGGCAGACGTACTCTTGCTTCTTGACCTGAGAACGAGAAAAAGAGGGAAAAATAAAATCCATCATAAACTCTCTGTACCCAAATGGATCATTGGGGTTATATCTTTTCTGTTTTGCAGTAAATTTCTCTTGAAGTACTCTCTGCGGTGAAGTGTAGAAAAAAATTTCACCCGCGCTTCGTCACGTTTGTTTACACTTAGTTTGAAAGATCTCAAACTACCTCTACGGAAATGAACGTTTTAAACTGGCTTGAAAACAGTTAAAAATATATTTTTCTTTCATCATACTTTCAGTGGGGTAGCCCTTTGTGTTTTTATATTTTACCACTGTGGTGAGAGAGATCACCCAAATTTTCACTGAGGGTTTTTGTTTTCTTCACTGGGGCGAAGAAATGGGCCTTTGTTGAGAGATTTCTCTACTGAGGTGGCCACTGGGGCGGACCCAGTGGGTCAAAGTTATATAGAGTGTGATGATGTTAGATAGACTTTTCAGACCAAAATCAAGAACAAAATGAAAATTCTTCATTTTTAAGATTCATATGATGGCTGTAAGCAGCTTACTTTGGTGAATCTGTGATAGGAGTGACTCCATGAATTGTTTTGCCGTTCCGTGGATGGTCTTGTACAAAATTCCTACAGCTCGCCAACTTCGATTCCAATGCCTATCAAAAAATAAATCAGACGGTTACTAGACAAATTGGATAATCTATATACTTGAAAGAGTTTCTTCAAACAGGTTCATTAGCGAGATAAATCACCACGACGAACGGGCCATTATATAGCCTACTAAAATCACCTAAAACGGTAGACATGTTTTTATCAATCAGTAGTTGATTCACGAGGCTAAGTACCCGGTGTTGACTCACCACGACGAACGACATTCCTACAGGCTAGTCCGTGTAGCAAGGTAGACACATAAATATCCTCTTTTTTCTAGAACGAACATTTTCACGATTTTCCGTTACTCTAGATTGACTCAATTATTTTGCATATCTCACAATGTCGTAGACACAAAATAAATATTAGGGGGACCCATATGTTTAGAATTTTAAGGGGGCCCATGGTGATGGTCGAAGGGCCAGGAAAATATTTATTTTTGGAGCCCCCCCCCCCCCCCTGGTGGCTACGGCACTGTCTCTTATTTGATAATATTAGTATATTTAATAAAACGAACCCAAAAAAGCTGTTTGAAAGCCCGAGATTCCTTCAAAATAATGAAAAATCTCCGAACTTACCCCGACTTTTCTCAGCAGGTCACTGACAATATTAAGTGCCGATATACGGGCGGAGGGCGTCATAGGATTCGACTGTTGGATACGCGACGGCGGCGTGGTGGTGGTCGAACTATGAAAGGTGTTAGTTTTATTCTTTTCCGCCTCTATTGTTCCGTGGTTTTTCTTGGGCGTGTCCGTGATTTGATGATTTGATGATGTAGTGTTTACAACGTCAGAGTTCGACTGTTTTTGTGAAAGACAAAATTTCATTATAAAAATATTTAAAATATACAATCACGGTCAAAAGGTCCGTAGACTTTGACAAATGTGCTTCTTCCTTTAAGATTGATGTAAATAAGGTCAGCTATTACTACCATATGCCAACAGACCACTTTCAAAAGCATCGAGTATGGTTAAGAGGTCAGTTATTATACTGTGTTTTTTGGTGATTTTCTGCTATTTAAAAATATCTTCAACCTTATGACCGTGATTGTTAAGAAAGAATTCGAGGGAGGGTATTTCTACATTTTATTGTTAACTCCAGGACATTTTCAAGGACATTTAGAATTTTTCCTGCAAAATAGGCCATCTGAATTAGCTTGAGAAATAAAAGATTTTAGATGCATTTAGGAATAATTTCAAAAAATAAATGTGGCCTTAAAAAAATAAAGATGCCAATATTCTTAACTTTTGGTCGATTTCATCATGAATAGACTTTTCAAATGAATTTTTGTAAAAAAAAATATTTCAAATTCATGTTGCTTACCGTTTCGTTCGTATTTTTGGTTACTGTTATTGTGGCGTTCGGGAGTGTCGTCGTGGCGTCGAGGGGCGGCTTAGTAGGCGACTCGTTGAAAGAGAACGATTTACTGCTCTGTTCGCTTAACGATGGATGGCGATGCCTGGATGATAATGCCAGGTCCGCTTTGAGATCTGTGGTTGCATAAAAATATCCTTAACATGATCAAAGAACCAGGAATCTTTTCTTAATAAAAGCCTCGAAATTTTCGGATGAGCTGGAGTTTTTGTAAAGTCGTTTCAAGATTGGTTTACTCTGATTACCATTAACGACCCAGACAGAGATCGCGCAAAATATGTGTTGGAGAGCATATGTTTTACGATGCATCAATTATCTATTCACATTGTCAATATAGTAAACGACCATGGCGTAAAGATTTGCACTCCTACACAATTTTTTTGCCATCCCTTGCTACTACGCTACTGCGATCTTCTTTGGTCGTGTGTTTAAAAAGCAAATCTTTGACGAAACATGGAACTCGTAAAAAAACTCCAGATTGACCCGAGATTTTCTAAGTCACAACGGGCAGTTCGCAGTTCCTGTATCAAAATGCATAACCTTTGTGCAGACTCACCGAGTCTAGCTTGGGGAACAACCTGGGACTTTTTATTCGACTTTAATTTAACGACTGAACTAATCCGGTACATATTTCTATTCAAGAAATGGAAATCATTGCTATTTACTACAGGGGACATACAGAGCTAATGGGGTTTCCCAGAAAAAAATTCTTACCCCCCGCTGTTGAAGATATAGGATATGGAGGAGGAGACTTGTGTTAAGAAGGGTGTTTTTGGCATAAGGCATAATGGTAAACGACGATGCTACTTGAACATTCAGAACAGAGAACAAAATTATGACGGAAAACCTTTCCAGACGAGACCAAGAGACTCAAGATTTCCGCAAGTAAAGTCTCTTAAAAAACGAGTTTGGAGAACGGCGCATCGAGACAAAAAATTGTTTCTTTTATTCAAGCGATGTTTAGAGATTTTTGTATATACTAAAGAACGACGTGGTCTCAAATTAGAAGATGATTTATAAATGTAAATAAGCAGGACAACCGCGTTATTCGCGATATCCATTACATTAGCCGGACGTTTACCACTAGTTTTATTGTTAAAACTTCAAAACTAGTGCCAGATCTCTCTCTCTCTCACACAGACACGCACTTACCTCTTGCTTCATCTTTGAGGCGTTGTACTGTGATTATTAGTTCTTCTTTTTCCTCCAGTTCGTTTTCGAGGAATGCGTTCCGTTCGATTGCACTATTTAACCGTGAATCGAATTCTTCTAACGAACAAATGGTGGCTCTATAAGAGAATGAAAATAGACGAATATAGAGAAACCAGTCGGTAAAGCGCTAACCTCACAGTCTAAAGGTTACGAGTTCGGCCTCCAGTCAACGACCACTCAACAAATTAAGTCACTAGTAGAGGTCAATAGTATCCGAGATAAATCACGACGACGACGTTGTTCAGGATAGCGCACATTTGTACAGGCTAATCCGCCGTGTAACAAGGTAGACGTAAATACCCATTGTTTTAGAACGAAAGTTTTCACGATTTTCCGTTCTAGAACAAATGGGATTAAAACAACCTAGTCTAGCAAGTTCTAGTGCTAGCGATGTATTGTACTGAAACTAGGCTTCCTCAATCAATTAAATTTGATTACTAACTTGCTAAGAGATAAAAATGACACCCTAGAAATTAAAAATCCGTTATAAATTATTTCGTCCAAAATCAAGAAGAATGGCAACCGAGGTTATTTTCAATTTTACAAATTCTGTGACCTTGAAGAGATAGTATACTCTGGGAAGATTGTCTGTTTTCCAGTAAATTTCCCATAAAGTAGTCTCTGCAGAGAAGTGCAGAAAATTCGTTTTACTGTTGCCGCTTCAATTTTCCAAAATAATTTCACCTACACTTCGTCCCACTTGTTTACGCTTGGTTTTAAAAATGTCAAACTAGAAATTGCGAATGGGAACAGACCCTCTACGGAAATGAACGTTTGAATTTTCCATAGATACCCTGTCAGTGTACAGACAAGGAAAAAGGGTTATTCCGTTAATACTCAAGTTTCTAGTGGCCAAAAGTTCCAAAAACTTTTAAATGAACTGGGTTGGATGTGGTAATGTTTTTCCAGAGGAGTTTATTGTCCTTTCCGCATCATATTTTCATATTTTCAGACTGATGATCTCTTTTTGACATCCGTTTCTTTTCCTACACCTCTGCCTCTGTGACCCACCTGAGATCTACCCCACTGGCCACCAAATTGAAAAGAAATCAGAAAAATACCTATTTCTCGCCCCAGTGGAGAAAATAGTCACCCCAGTGTAAAGAAAAACAAAGAGTTGATTCGGCAAAACAACAATGTACTCGAATTATTTTGTTCCCATCATGTAATGCACCTATTACCAGAAAAAGGCTAGAAGCAAGGCATGAAGAATAAGGCAAGGTGTTTTGCATTCATTTTTGAATAGTATCTGTGGATAATATTTCTTCTTAACTGTTTTCAAGTGATTGAAATTTCACGTGAGCCCGAAACGACCTATAACCGTTCAAGCCGTTCGTTTTTAAACACCTTGTCAATTAAGTCAGTCAAAATAGTACATATGACATAAACATCGAGTAGATTTTTGATGAGTTTCCACGTTCTTAGGTTTCAAAACTTTGAAATTTGAACACTGTTATGCTTTTGTAGCTTCCGTGTTGTAGCAAAGTACGGGTAGTTTTGATTACTTGTTAAAACGTGATAATATGAGGATTAGATTCATATTTCAGTAAAGGGGAGGTATGGGCAATGTAAGGTATATTCAACTTAGTTCTTTCATTTACCTAGTGCACTTAAGCAAAAAAACATGATTCCAGAAAAAATCCGTACCCCCCACTGTTGAGGATATAGGATATTGAGGGATGTTTGAAATTTTCAGCACAAATATCCAGGGGGCTGGTGTTAAGAAAAATCGACATCCTTAACAGAAAAAGCCTATTACGCAAAGACTATACATCAAATCGCGAAAATTAATTCCATTAAGGCAGAAAGGTTCAACTGTACGGTATTCAAACATTGGGCGACGTTTACTAAAGGACTTTTTTTTTCTTTCTCAAAAATTTCTGACATAATATTTCATGTATGTTTTGAACGAAAATAAATTCTTACGACGTCTTAAAAAATTGGTTCTTAAAAGTCAGATTAAAATGATAAAGCGTCTAAGCTTGATAAGAACAAAATAAAAAAAATTCAAATTTCAACAAAAACACAGTTAGTCTAGCATCTAGACGACTATAATTCTAAAGTAAGAAAGAGGAGGTATTGAACAAAAATTGACTACAAGACTACACGAATATACAAACTACCCCCCCCCCCCCTGCTGATAAATTTTGTTGTATCGAATAAAATTATTTGACTCCAGTGTAGCTGTACAAATCATAAACATTTAAAAGCAGTTGGAAAAAACACACATTTGATTCAGTCGAGATGCAAAGCTCGTTTTAGTAAGATTAAAATAAATAAATAAATAAATAAGTAAATAAGAGGTGAGAGGTGGGAGATGGGAATCCCAACTAATGCAGAGCATTGACAGAAAAAAGCCTGTCACCGAAACGGGACAAAACGTGAAATTTCCCTTTAAGTGTCTTACTGGGTTCAGGAACGATGAAAACGTGCGAAATAACAAAAAGATTCTTGGGATCCGATGTTTTATTTTGCCAGACAATGTATATAATGAGACTTATAAATAATATCACCGTTATATTAAACCAATCAATCCTTTTTTTTGTATTTTGTCTATTTCAGGTATTTTAACTCACATTATAAAAAAAGAATCTTAAAAGCTGATTTCCCTCATGCTCAGCGAATTTCCTCAAAGTTGATCTTTTTTGTTGATAAAATCAAAATATATTTTCTCTCAAAAGTGAGTCTTATCTTATTCTCTGACAAAATCACGTGAATACAAGATGTAAACTCGCTTTTCATACAACCTCGAACATCATAAGGTTGTAGACGTTTTTAAATTAACAGAAAATCAGCAAAAACAAAATATAATTGCCCTGGTATAACCCCACTTAATGGCTTATGAAAGTGGTCTGTTGGCACATTGGTGGTAGCAATAGCTGACCTTATTTACAAAAAAATCTTGACCATTAAAATCAAGCCATGAAAATTAAGAATTAATTTCAGTTCTAGGCTTAAAAATTGAAGTATAGAATTTTGCATCGCTAAAAAATAATAGAAAGGCATGATGCCAAAGCTGATTCAGCATAAATATTAAAATGTCAGTACCAATTATTAGCAGCTTATTAAATTGAAAAACATTGCTATATATATGTAATGAGGTGATCAGAATAATGTTAAACTGTTGATTAGCAGGAGGGGAAGATTGGTAGCAATTACATAATCGTTTCTCTTCTTAAAATTAGCATTATTATACAAAATACTTATTTGAAAACAGATTTTTTATTATTCATAAAAAGAAAACGTTCATGACCTAGTTTAGAATCTTCGGCGCATACGCAACTAATCTTTTTTTACGGGAAACATCCTAAAAATCCTGGTGTTTGCCACTAGTTTTACATCCGGCTTTTCGAGATATTTCCGTAGAAACGATGATGCAATTCCTTTAAAAATCAAAACAAAACGCAGTGCCAAGAAACATCGGAAAGTCTATCCTTTAATTCCATCCCTAATAGACTGGTATTATGTACAAGATTTTTTTAGAAAGCCTTCTCCCCCACTAAGCTTGATACGAAAAAAAGGAGGGATATCCCTTCGCTCGTTTTTTAAGAATATTTTAATTAATAAGAGCAGAAGGCTTTGAATACCAAATGTTAAGAACATTCTAAGAACATAATTTGAGCAGTACTATGAGGAGTATTTCTTGAAGAAAAGTTGCTTTGCTCTTTTTTTAGTATAATTAAGAACACAATTAAGAACATTTTAAGAACATGATTTCAGAAAAAGTTAAGAACATTTGAAGGTTTTCTCAGGTCACAGTATTCTAATAAAAAAACGTGTAGTTGTTAATCCGGGCAATGAAAAATCATTGATAAATTATAGGATGGCGGATAAACTTTAAAACAATCGAAAGAAAATAAAGCAAACAATCAGTTGTCATGGAGGTCTTAAATAAAGATTACGTCAGCATGGTTAAAATGGTGGAAGTTAAGACATCAAAAATGGATGTTATGACATAGCAACCGATATAACGAGAAAAGGACAAAGCAAGCTTTATCATGAATGAGAAATCTGAAAACATGGTGAAATAACAACAACAATTAACAAAAACGATTGATTTTCTGATTGACACTGTGATATATATTATGCGGTTTAACAACAATGTTTTTCTCATCATGAAAATACATATTTGGAATAGTTTAATAATTACTTAAGAGCCCTAGTTATAGATTTGAACAATGACTTTTTTTTTCAAGTAATAATAATCACAAGAGGCTAGAATTTCAAACGATAACGGCAATGCCGACGGAAAGTTGACGATAAATTGCACACTCTACTGGACTTTTCGACTGCCTTTCAGGAAAAGAGTAGCCTAGATATGCTAGATAAACCATTGTCAAGATGGTGAGCTATACAAAGAGCTAGACGGCAACATTATATAAAATCATAAAAATTCAACGATTTCTGCAAGAGCATTCATTCTTTAAAACATCAACCAAAAGAACTCATTTCACATAAAGTTACGGACAAAATGTTAAAAGAGACAGAATTAAGATGCCTACAAAATATGCATCAACATTTTATCAAGATCAAAATTAATTTTTCTTCTGCCCCCTCATTTTGCCACAAAGTTTCACCCAATTTTCGCCACACTTGTTTAAGCTTAAAATCTTTAACTATAAATTGCGAATGGGAACATACGACCCTCTACGGAAATGAACGTTTGAATGTCCCGGGTCTGTGTAAACAGACAACATTAACGGCAGAAACTCTCCACACGAGACAGTCCTATACACGTTTTTTTTTATAAGAACATCCAAATTTGAGGAAGCCTTCAATGTTCTTAGCTTTTTTGGTTTCAAGCCTTAAAATGTT